>MDKI01219698.1:0-90378 GCA_005239505.1 Nicotiana paniculata
ATTCCTATATTACTTGTCGACCACGTACACTTGCGTGTGCATTGGGAAATCAACCAACATAATGTCTCTTGGATCATCTCTCTTTTTCTTCTCTGTTTTCTCTTTGCTTTCCCTGCTCTGTTTTCTTCTTCTCTTAAGCCCCTCTGATTTAGGGTAATATTAGGGTGAGGATTTGGTTGAGAGTAGATTAGTGTGTACTGGCTTCAGTGAAACAACATTTTGTTGGGAATCTAAGCACCCAAATTTGCTGAAAAAAAACGATTCTACACTGCTTGCAACATGTTTGATAAATTGTCCAAAAGAAAATTTTGAGCGAGGTACCAAAAATTCAGTGTTAACGAAGTTAGAACTCAATTTGGTACACTAATTTGGAAGTCTTGAGTACAGATTCATTTTTAAAAACCACGCCCCAAATAGAAAATAGTCAAAAATTTCTGGGCATTGAACCCTTGGATGAACTCCGCAGGCGCGAACAATTTTCCGCAGATGTGGCCTCGCACCTGCGACTCCTTCTTCGCAGGTGTGACTTCTGGTCCACTGAGCAAATTCTGCAAGTGTCCTTTTTTCAGCAGATGCGCAATCACACCTGCGACTGAAGTTCCGCACGTGCAGAAACTGGAAAATTCCAGCAATTCCAGTGAGCTTACATCAGGGGCACCCGGACCAATTCAACTTGGTTCTTTGGCCTAATTGCTGTGTTTCAATTTGCATAACAAGATTCTACTTCCTGACTAACTTCGTTTTGATTTTTTATAGGTACTTTGAGCTAAAAATGGACCCGAACATGAACATAAATGCCCCGTACAACCACGAAATTAAGTAACAATTTGAGAATGACCATTTCATTTCTACTGATTGTCATCGCCGGTATTATAACAACCTTCTCACCAAGAAATTAGTGCTCGAGAAATGGATCGCTGACGATAAATTTGTTGAGTTGCTTCCGGACTTCTATGGCCGTTTGCAATCCTCTGGATGGTCATGTTTCATTATAACTCCTTGCAAGGTCAACAAGGAGTGGGTTCGCGAGTTTTACGCAAACCTCAAGCGTACAAACTTCGCCGACCCAAAACTCATCATTAGAGGCAAAATAGTGAAGTTCAGGGTGGAAGAGATTAATGATGCCCTCGGGATTCCTAACCATCCACTCGAGCCACTACAAGAGAAAGACAATTGCGACAATGCAGCATGGCTTGTGTCTGAACTATATCAAAAAAGCGTCAGAGAAAAGTGGGCCAACAAAAGAATGGGATTGAAGTCGATCGACTTCACAGATGAGGCTAAGATATAGATCTATACCCTCTGCAACAGGATGTCACCATGTGGGAATGTCTCAGACGTGTCATATACTATAGCCTTGATCATTTCTTGTCTTCTTGATGGCATCCCGGTGATTGTGGGCTACTATATTGTGAGGGAGTTGTAGCAGTATTTGCTTGACAATAGCGCAGGGTTAATGTTTCCTTCTTTGATCACAGAATTATGCAGGCGGGCAGAGGTCGAGGAGCATAGCACTGATCATTGGCTGCTCGCCGACAAACCCTTCCACCCATTAAGAGTAATGGGCGAGGGTAGTGCAGTGAAAAGCAAAAAGAGGAAGGTCACCACCACTACTGCCGGATGCGGATCCTCATCACAGACTACTCCAGCTGAGGGACCTTTTAGGGGGTTGAACTCCCAGCTTGCATCCATTAGGAAGTTTGTCACGACCCAAAATCCTAACTCAGGTCGTGATGGCGCCCAATAGCGGGGTCGGGCCAGCCAACACTCAATTTGCTAAGGGTTCTTTCTTATTTGATTAAACATTTCAACATATACCAAGTTTTAAAGTTTAAAACATAAATCGAAAGGATAATTAGCCAGTTTTACTCAAAATCAGTCATAAGGAGGCGTGAGCCAATATATATATACAGACCCATAATCCATAATAACTACCACGTGTGTGCCAGGAACTAGTGTCACAAGTCTTACGGGCATACTAACAGAATATACAAAAGATATACTATATAGTCCAACCGTCTGAAAAAAATAGACGGGAAATAAGCAAAAGAAACTCCATGGTGCTGCCGAGGATCATCAGGAGAAGTAGTTCACCGTGAAGTCAGGTCCAACTATAATCAGAATCGAGCTACGGTCGGGCAACCAGATGCACCAACCTCAGAACCTGTACAATTAAGTACAGAAGTGTAGCATGAGTACATAAATAAATATGTACCGAGTGAGTATCCCGTCTAATCTCAAAGAAGTAGTGACGAGAGGTTGACTTGACACTCACTAAGGTCCAACAATATAATTTAACAAAATATGATGAAAACGATAGGCATGTAAAGGTAGTAAAGCAGCAAATAAATAAGGCATTGAAATCCAAGTAAATACTGGAAGTAAATAAACAATTACTACTTCATCTTCCCCCAAATATCTGTCAAATCAATATCCATGAATTCAATAACAATTTATCACGCGCATGCGGGATAAGGACAACCGACCTGAGCCATAAATATAATCATGTATGTGCACTACCGAGGGTGGAACGGCCGAACCATAAGTGCATATTTTCCATAAAATAATCATATATATGCACTGCCGAGGGTGGAACGGCCCAAACCATAAGTGCATATTTCAATCCACCGTGGCGTACGACCCTCTCTCATGAGAGTGGGGGAAATCACACTCCGCTCGCAGAATATAAATTGCGAAGTGGTCACATGCACATACAATATTCTTTTAAAATTAATTTCCATAATCAACTCCTTCAAATTATCAAATTCCATAACTCTCAGGGAACCAATGCTACATATCACATGAATTCATAACATATAATTCATTACGAGGAAGAACACAAGGCATGATGTGGGCCTAACTACCCGGACATAATAATAATAGCCTCTACGAACGGACTCTTGTCACTTTGTACGTACGTAGCCCCCCACAAATATCACTCATAGCATTTAAATCACCTATGGGAACAATTCCCTCTTACGAGGTTAGAAAGGAGACTCACCTCGTGTCGAATCTACTTCCCGGACCAAGGACGAGCTCGAAACTCCAAACTCATCTCCCAATGACTCGAAACTAATCAAATGTTACATAAATGTATCAAATTATACTCAAAGCATGGAATTCTCCTACTTATTTAGTCAATTCATCATTCTTGAAGAAATCCCAAAATCTACCCCCGGGCCCGCATGCTCGGATTCCGAGAATTCTCGAATAAACACTCACCCATAACATAAACATCATTAATATATAATTTTTGTCACACTCCAAAACCGAGGGACGAGACCGGCACCTAACCGGGTGAACCCGGTCAAGCGGACCTGGATTGCCTTTCCTACCCAACGCGTTTCCCCCGTATATACAATGCACCATATTCCATATGAAATAACAACTTAGGATTTAAGCGTGGTTTTACAAACTTAAGTTCCTTTCTATTTTAGCATTTCAACAATTGATTCCCAAAACATACACAATACATACATAAATTCCAATATGGACCACGATTTCGAATACGTATAGTTACTACCCAAAATACATATATACACCCACATCATGTCTACAGAGCCTCTATGAATACTAGGAGTTTATGCAATACTTGCAGGAAACAAGGCCCCACCTATACCTTACAATACATAACAGACTCAAAAGATATGGCATTAATTACACACGGCCCCGGAAGGAAGTGGAGCTCACTAGTACTTGTTGAAAGATGAAGAGGAGGCACCACTAACGGCGAGCTGAGCTACCTGCTATGGACTCACCTACATCCATATAAAAGATGTAGCGCCCCTGCCAAAAGGTATGTTAGTACTGTGGAATAATACTAGTATGAGCAAACTTTACTCAAAGTAAAATCAAGAGATGCACAAATGCAAAGCAGTTAAAAGAGCCAACACATAGTGCACAGTGATACAGAAACAAATACAATTGAGAGCCTCACAGATTCTTATTTCAACAAAATCCCATTCCAGCTTTATCACATTCTGTTGCAGCGTGCAACCAGATCCCACTGTACCGTTTACACTCCACCCTTGTAACCTTACCACCCTTATTACTACGTGTTGCGGTGTGGAACCCGATCCCACCTTACATTTCTGTTGCGGCGTGCAACCCGATCCCACCGTACCGCTGACACTCCACCCTTGTTACCTCTCCACCCTTATTACTTCTTGTTGCAGCGAAACCCGATCCCATCGGACCATCACATTTCATGGCAAAAAATAACAGCCTACAATTCAATCACATGGTTTCATATCATCAAGAGTACAATTTCATAACACGCAACCAATCATGTGTTCTCAATAGTCTTTATCATCCATTAATTCAACCACAAAGATGCTCATAAAAAAAATGTAAATTCATTACAACCAACAATCCATATGAAGTTAAGCCACAGTAAACCTTGCCAACAATGAGTCATATACAAAATTTTCATGGTCATTTAGTTCAATTAGGTCAATTCACAATTCCCTTTCATCACTTGTTACATAGTCCTTATCACTTAGATACATTTACACATTTGAGTTTGTTATCATTCTTTCATACCAACATACTCAAGCATTTAACGAACCTTGCACATGTTAGAGTCACCACATAGAAGTCACTTTTCACAATTTCAATTATCACGATAGTCGACTAAGACAAATCATAGAATGCAATCTCACACCTCAACACAACCAGGCAATCAATTAACATATACTCGACAAAAAAACTCATACCGAATGTTGGGACACCAACAAGGTGGCTCTATGAAGATTAAAGTTAGTCATACATACCTCGAGTGGTCCCCTTTTTAATTTCTATCACAATTCACCGGACCGTCTAGCACCATCAATCTATTCCACAAAGTGACATATTTCACTTAGAATTAGGAAACTTGCACTCAATTGAGCATTTTATCAAACACTATGTGACCCCTTAGACTACTAACCCTCTTTTGAGAATGATTACCCAAACTTGTTTTTCTCTTTACCAGATTACGGCGTTTAACTCACATGCATGCAAGATTTCACTTTTTATTTTCAAGAACCAACCTATGTGTGTTTTATTCTTGCACAAAATTTGAGAAATTGGGGAAATAGGGTGAAGACTTACCTCTTTGGGTGAAGAAGATGACAATAACTCCATAATTTTCGAGCTTGAGTGATTTTGGAAAATCAAATTGGATGATGTTGAAACCTTCTCTCTCAAGAACTCTCTTCTTCTCTATCTATTTTTTGTCAGAAAATCATTAAAAATGAATGGAAGGGGTGTTTTATAAAACAGGGGTCGGGTCTTAAATTTAGAAATTAGGAGCCCCGACATAGAGATACGGTCCGGAATGTGGTCGCATTCCTGCTATGCGGTCTGCATTCCTGTCGCATAGTTGGCCTTCAAATGGGCCAAAATGGGAACCATATTTTCCAGGTATGCGACCAATTATGCAGTCCGCATACCTATTATGCGATCGCATCGTGCGTCGCATAACCTCCCTCGCAAAAATCATGGGGAAAGAATGAGACAACTATGCGGACCACATTTGTGAAATGCGAGCACATTCTAGGCCGCATAGATGTCCTCAAAATGGACAGGAAACTGTCCAGGTATGCAACCACTATGCGGTCCGTTATGCGATCGTGTACTGCGTCGCATAACGCACAATTTCTGGAAAATTTAATCTTTCAAGTTCTGGGATACTTTTTACTCAAAATAGGACCGTTTTAAGAATTTCTACAGTTATAACAGCACAGGGACCTATTCGGCCATTATTTTAAATATAGAAATTTTACGGGTCTTTACTTTTTTGTATGATTTCATAGCCAATTCACGAGTAATTCTCTAAAGCCCTAGGTTACTACCCAATTCCTTGATTTTCACTAAGTAGTTAATTTAACTAGTAATTCATGTATTAAACTAATACTAGGGTAGAATTTACTTACCATATCAGTAGCTAGGTGGATTAGCTCTTTCCCAAGCTCTCTAGGTCGACAATGGAAGAAGAAAAATGGAGAAAATGAACATTTCCTGTGTTTTAAAAGAACACACTGCCTACGGTGGTTCCGCACCTGCGGCTCAAGGACCGCACCTGCGGAAAAAGGGACAAGGGCATGGGCTCGCACCTGCGGGCAGGAGTCCGCACCTGCAGAAAAGGGCCCACACCTGCGAGAACTGGGCAGCCCACCTGGGGGTCGCACCTGCCAGGCTAGGACTGCAAGAGCGGTCCCGCACCTGCGACTGGGCAACCACACATGCGGTCACACCAAATCAGGTGCACCAACAACTGTTTTAGCTAGTTTTTGGCCATGTTTGGTGCCCGAGAGGCACCGGAGCCCCCGTCCAAATATACCAACAAGTCCCAAATCATAATACGGACTCGCTCGAGCCTTCGAAACACTCAAAAAAACGCAAAAACTCAAAATCACACCTCAAAACCCCTAGAATTAAAGCTTAAGAACTTCAAGTTCTTGAATTCAATATCAATGCGCCGAACTGACCTATACTACTCGGAATGACACCAATTTTTTGCAGGCAAGTCATAAATGACATAACAGAACTATTCCCTGTATCGAAATTCCGTTCGGACCTCGATAACACAAAAACACATCCCAAACCACAATATGAACTTAAGGAAACTCTTATTTCAATATTGGGCGCCGAAACGCTCCCGGTCATCCAAAACCCATTCTGAACATACGCCAAGTTCGAAATCATCATACGAAGCTACCGGAACTCGATTCCGATGTTGTTTACTTAAAATGTTGACCGAAGTCAAACTTGGCCAAAAAAATCCAACCTTAAGGAACTAAGTGTTCCTTTACTGCTCTAAACACTTCCGAGTCCCGGACCACCCACCCCCTGTAAGTCATAAATCAAAATAAGCCGCTATGGGAAGTTTCATTTGGGGGAACTGGGTCTGATAACACAAAGCGACCGGTCGGGTCATTATAGAGTTAGTGTCACAGCTCCCTACTGGGCCCTCACACTCCTATCCCCCGCCCGACTATTTCTCCAGAGCTGAGGTGTAGACTTTCTTCGATGCGCATGCTAAAATGGCAGCATCTGTTGCCCAGCTCGATACCTCCTATACCAACTTGGCCAAGGCGCATGTTGACCTCAAGTCATCCTTTGACAAAGAAAAGAAGAAGAACAAAAAGAAGGGCAAATTCATGATAAAGATGTAGAGAAGGATTAAAGCGATATTTAAATAAGGGTAGCCGAGCAGGCGGATACTAGTTGAGGATGATGAGGATAGCGAGGAGTACTCGTTCGTGACAGAATATGAGGATGATGGGGAGGATGCCGATGGAGAGAGTTCTCAGTGGAACTGATTAGCCTTTTCTCTTGCAGTCTGCTAGTCTGATGCAGACCTCAGGGAGACCCTCAAACTATTTTTCTTTCGTTTTGATATTGTGCAGTGGGGACACTCCAATGTCTTTAGTTGGGGGTGGCTTTAGGAGAATATTGTATCTATACTATGACTTTGTGTATGCGCCTTTGTCGGACTTCTTTGTTGTCTATGGATATTATGTGCCCTTGTCGGGCTTATTTCAATCTGGTGCTCTTGCTGAGCTTGGTGTGATTAGTCTATGTTTATTTTTCTTTCTTTACTTGTTTTCCTTAGTATATTATTTTTTCTTCTTTAGTATAAGTTGCTTTTATTTTAGCATTCTCTTTAGTAATTTTGTTCTTTTATTGTCATCTATATGGTAGTATTTCCTTGGGTTTTCTTTATGCTACGGTTCTTTCCCAAGGAACATTTTTTAAGTGAACCGAGTGACTTTTCCCTATGATAGATGGAATGACAACTTTCTTAAGGGAATTAGTCTTGCTTTTGTAGGTGTAGACTTTGGGATTATTTGGTACTAACAAAATTAGTCTCTTGTATGTGAAATGTGAATTAAGAATACCCCTCCGAATGTTGGTTTTTAAATTAAAAAACATAAAAATAAGAAAATAATATATATAATAAGTTGCAGGGTAAAGAATAATTTGTGTGATAGATTTTTGACTCTTTTAGTGACACTTTGCCCACTAGTTTGCATGGTATTGCTCTAGATGCTCTTATTAGGAAGTGAACTTGATCCATCTTGACTAGTTCATGTGCCATGTGTGTTAGAGTTTGTGTAAATAATTCTTGTGTTTACTCCATCATCTAGAACTTTCCCGGTTTGTCTTTCAATGGTAATGATAATTACGGTTGGTTGGAGAAATGACCTTAGGCATTCTTTGTGTTATTTGAAAAATCTCTTTTGCCTTTCAAGCTTACTATTGCATAAATATTATCACTAGTTACACTATTTGAGCCTTTAACCTTTTTTTTGGTCACCTCATTACAAACATTTCCCATTTTATAAAATAATTCCCTCTTTTGAACCCGTCCCTCCTTGAACATTGAGAATGAGGCTAAAAGCCTAAGTTGGGGGTGTGGTGTCAAGTTGGAAATTGGTAAGGTTGTATATTGAGTGAAGGAACCTATACCTCAAAGTGTTCACATGGAATTATTCAAGCTCCAAAAGAAAAAAAATAATAATAAAAAAAGGGAGAAATGCATGTATGTATACAAATATGGAGCCTTGAAGAAAATTAGAGAGGTATTTAAGGTGGTTATATGTTGGTAACTAGGTGCCAATGAGGGCTATGTGGTTTGCAACGAAACAAAGTGCAACAAGAAAGAAAAATGTGAGTAGTGTTCAAGGAGGGTGTAGTCACTTGTATCCCAAATGTTTATCCGAACCTTCCCTAAACCTACATTACAATCTTAAAAAGTCCTTATGCGATCTCCAACCGAATGTTCTTGAAAAGGCGATGAATTAAAATAAGGGCAAGCCTATGGCATAATATGTTGTAACACTTGAAATTCTTTGTGAGGGTGAGTGTCTTTGTGAATTTGTCCCTTGTGTTGTTCTTGTAAATATGGTGATTTTGGGACTTTCTTTCTTGTGAGGGCACAAGAATTAAGATGGATTGGTGAAATTGATATATCCGGAAATGAATGAGTTGAGCATATGTAGTAGAACAGTGCTTTTGAGTCACTCCTTGAGGCTTAGTCTTGTCACTTTATTATTATGAAACCCCCTTGCACTTCTTGAAGTTGTTTTTAAATGAGGGAGTCATTCGGGTAAGATGCATACTTGAGCTTAATTAATAGTACCAACCAAATCCATAAGTATAATGCTTAGTTGGAGAATGTGATTTGTAAATGATTGCAATACGACTTGTGCTTTAAATGGTAGAACCTCATTGAGGTGTTGGTTTTGTCACAACCCCAAATCCTAAGCCGGTCGTGATGGCGCCTATCATGGAACAAGGCTAGCCAACCATTACAGACTATCATAATCTTACATAATTTCCCAAAATTAGCAGATTTTAAAATAGCAAAATGAGATGAACAATGTATACACTTCCCCAAAACCTGGAGTCAACTGTCATGAGCATCTAAGACTGTGAATACAATGTAGAATGAGGTGACTTGCTACTACAAAAGCCTGAAGTATAAAAGACAAAATCTATGAACCGAGGAAAGGAAAGGAGGTGATCTGGGGACGCTGAGCAACTACCTCGATCCTCGAAAAACTCCAACCACGTCTGGAAATCAACTAGTAAGATTGTCTGGTACCTCGATCTGCAAATAGAGGTGCAGGGAGTAACATGAGTACGCCAACTCAGTAGGTAATCAAAGTAACTATAAACTTGAGTGTAGTGACGAGCATTTATAAATCATGTAAATCCATATAATGAGTAACAGTGGAAAGAAATAAATCTAGTCGGGAATCTACCTTCCGAATATTTCATAAAACTCCAGTTTCCTTTTAAAAATCTCGTATAAAAATATTTATCCAACATTTATCATCAGAGGCTCAGTGTACAGAAGAGTGAAAACAACATTTTCATAAAATATAAGCCCTTCGGGAACAGTATCACTCACAAATAAAGCCTTTCAAGAAAGCCTCTCAGTCACTCGTGACTCCACTATAAGTATCACATGCTCACACTAAGCACTCATACTCAGCAAGTACCATGAATACACACGACAGTTGCGGCGGGCAGCCCGATCCAACACATATATATCTATATATATATATACTCATGCGGCGTGCAGACCGATCCTTATAACATACGCTGCGGCATGCAGCCCGATCCATCTAATAGTCGACTGCACTCACTGGGGGTGTACAGACTCCTGGAAGGGCTCCTACAGCCCAAGCGCTATATTTGCTGCGGCGTGCAGCCCGATCCAATATGTACATTGGTGCGGCGTTCAGACCGATCCATATATAATATATATTACTGCAGCGTGCAGCTTCACCCATATATAGTCTATATTGATGTGGCGTGCAGCCCGATCCATGTGTAACCTATATTGCTGCGGCGTGCAGCCCGATCCATATGTAATATATAACATATATATTGTTGCGGCGTGCAACTCGTCCCATAACTATCCTCACATACTTGACGCTAGGACTCACCCAGTAATCCTCACAAGCTACCCGGGCAATTCATCTCAACTCACGGGACTCAGCCCAAAATACCTCTCAGAGTTTCAAACAGTGCGATAATAGTGAGAATAACAACAAGTAGGAAACATGACTGAGTTCACAATTGTTCTGTCAGGATAGTGTGAGAATAGTGTAAAAGTACCTCTGAGGATCTAAACAGGTTGGCAAGAGGCCCCAAACATGGTTCACAGCCCGTAAGCAAGTATAAATTTCTGATATTTAGGATGTCATAAGGTTTCAAATCGAATAGGCTGCTTAAAAGTCGCTATGGGACGGACCAAGTCACGATCCCTATCCGTGCACACCCACACGCTCGTCATCTAGCATGTGCGTCACCTCATTTACCAAAACAATATCAATTAACGGCGTGTCATACCCTCAGGTTTAGAGTTACAATCGTTACTTACCTCAAAACAGTCTAAAAGCTACTCCGCGATGCTCTTGCCCCTTGAATTGGCTCCCAAATGATCTGAATCTAACCAAAACTAGATTAACATCATTAATATACGCTAAAGGAACAAAACCCAATCGAAAACTATCAATTTTAAGCACAATTCCCGAAATTGGCCAAACTCGAGCCCCGGGCCCCGTCTCGAAATTCGATGAAAATCGCGTCACAAGTACCCTTATCCCTTCCCGAGTCTACACATATAAAATGCATCACAATCCGACCACAAACAACTCCTAAATTCCTTAATTACAAGTCTCAATTTCCTAAGCCCTAAACCCCCAATTTATGCCATTTAATCCTCAAATTCCAAGCCTAATCCGTTACAAAATAACATAGAAATGAGTTTTTAATCCGGGAAACTTACCTCCACTAAAGACTCTCGAATTCCTCCTTCAATTTTCTCCCAAACTATCTCAACCCGCATGCAAAAATGGAAGAAATGCCAAAATTTCGTGGAGGCACCTATTTATACCTTCTGTTTAGTTAATCCGCACCTACGGACCCGCACCTGCGGTCCCAGGTGCGGACCTGCAAAATCCCACTAAAAGTCCAATTCTCGCACATGTGGTGCCTCACCTGCATCTGCAGCGTCCCCCAGACGGGCCTCTTTTTTCACCTGCGCAATGACCTTATCACATGCGGCTCCCCATCCACAGGTGCGGCCACAGCAGTAAAATAACACCAGGAGCAATTTCGCTGCAAATTCCTAAGTCCAGACCTCCATTAACCATCCGAAATAAATCCCGAGCCCCTTGAGACGCCCACTAAACATACCAACACATCCCATAACCTCAATCGAACTAAGTCGAACCTTCGAAACACCAAAAACTATGCAAAAACACCAAAATCACATCAAATTCAAGCCTAAGAACTTTGAAACTTCTAAATTTTGCCAATGATGTCGAAACCAATCAAAACACATCCGATTGACCTAAAAATTTGCGCACATATTAAAAATAACATTACGAACCTGCTCCAACTGTCGTAATTCCATTCCAACCTTGATAGCCTATTTTTCCCTACTGACCGGAAATCGCCAAAAACTAACTTTTGTCAATTCAAGCCTAATTATACACCGGACATCAAAACATCATTCCGAACACACTCCTAAGTCCCAATCACCTAACGAATCTATCCGAGCCATAAAATCCCCATTCCGAGGTCGTTTACCAATAAGTCAACTCCCAGTTGGCTTTTTCAACTATTAAGTTAATTTAAGAGACTAGTTGTCTCTATTCTCGCCACGACCACTCCGAACCCGAACCAACCGACCCAACACAACATAAATAGGCTAAGCAACATGTGATAAAGTAGAAACGGGGAAAACAGGGCTAATCTCATGGAACGACCGGTCGGGTCGTTACATCCTCCCCCTCTTAAACAAACGTTCCTCCTCGAACGGGTCTAGAAAATATACATGGAATCTCAAATAAGTGAGGATATCTACTCCGCATCTTCCGCTCGGTCTCCCAGGTGGCATCCTCCACCGGCTGTCCTCTCCACTGAACCTTCACTAAGTTATACCTTAGACCTCAGCTTTCTGACCTGACGACCCAAAATAGCCACTGGCTCTACCTCATATGACATATCACCCTCGAGTTGAACCGTGCTGAAGTCCAAAACATGAGACGGGTCACCAACATACTTTCGGAGCATCGAAATATGGAACACCAGATGAATACTCGAGAAGATGGGAGGCATGGCAAGCCTATAAGCCATCTCCCCAATCCTCTGAAGCACCTCAAAAGGCCCAATAAACCGGGGACTTAGCTTTCCCCTCTTCCCGAACCTCATAACACCTTTCATGGGTGACACCTTCACTAGCACCTTCTCCCCAACCATGAAAGACACATCTATGACCTTCCGATCCGCATAACTCTTCTGCCTAGACTGCGTCGTATGAAGCCGCTCCTGAATAAACTTCACCTTACCCAACGCATCCTGAAGCAAGTCTGCCCAATAGCCTAGCCTCGCCCGGCTCAAACCAACCAATCGAAGATCTGCACTTCCTACCATATAAAGCCTCATACGGAGCCATCTGGATACTCGACTGATAACTATTATTATATGCAAACTCCACGAGTGGCAGAAACTGGTCCCGTGAACCCCCAAAATCAATGACACAGGCACGCAACATATCCTCCAAAATCTTAATAGTAAGCTCCGACTTCCCGTCGTCTGAGGATGAAATGCAATGCTCAACTCAACCTGAGTACCTAACTCCCTCTGCACGGCCCTCCAAAACTGAGATGTGAACTGAGTATCTCTGTCAGAAATGATAGAAACTGGGACCCCATGCAAACGGACAATCTCCCTGATATAAAACTCAGCTAACTTCTCCGAAGAATAAGTAGTACCAACAGGAATGAAGTGCGCAAACTTGGTCAGTCGATCCACGATAACCCATATAGCATCAAACCTCCTCAAAATCCGTGGAAGTCCAACTACGAAGTCCATGGTGATCCGCTCCCACTTCCACTCCGGAATATCTAATCTCTAAAGCAATCCACCTGGTCTCTGGTGATCATACTTGACGTGCTGATAGTTGAGACACCAAGACACGAACTCAATAATATCCCTCTTCATCCCTCACCACCGATAATGTTGTCTCAGATCCTGTTACATCTTTGCGGCACCCGGATGGATAGAATACTGCGAACTATAGGCCTAAGCTAGAGTCAAATTCGAAGGCCATCCACATTGGACACGCAAATCTGTCCTTGCATCCTCATGACCCCATCATCACCAATAACCACATCCCTGGCATCCCCGCGACGGACCCTGTCCAGAAGAACGAGCAAGTGTGGATCATCATATTGGCATGCTCTAATCTGATCATAAAGAGAAGACCTGGAGGCTACACAAGGCAATACCCGCGGGGACTCTAATAGATAAAATCTCACCAACTGACCCGCTAAAGCCTCAACATCAAGTGCTAAAGGTCGCTCAGCTACTAGAAGGTAGGCTAGACTCCCCAAAATCTTCGCTCTGTGACTCAGGGCATCGGTCACTACATTGGCCTTCCCCGGATGATATAAAATAGTGAGGTCATAATCCTTGAGAATCTCCAACCATCTCATCCTTCTGCTTAAGAAGATTCCACAAACTACGGTGATTAGTGAAAATCTCACATTGCACTACATATAAATAATGACGCCAAATCTTCAAGGCGTGTACAATAGCTGCTAGCTCAAGATCGTGCACTAGATAATTCTTCTCGTGCACCTGAAACTGTGTGGACGCGTATGCAATCACCCTACCTTCCTGCATCAAAACCGCTCCAAGGCCAACTCTCGAGGCATCACAGTAAATTGTATAAGAACCTGAACCCGTAGGCAAAACCAACACTGGAGCTGTAGTCAGAGCTGACTTGAGCTTCTGAAAGCTCTCCTCACACTCCTCAGCCCACCTGAACTGAGCACCCTTTTGAGTTAGTCTGGTCATAGGTGCTGCAATAGATGAAAATCCCTCTATGAAACGGCGATAGTACCCTCCTAAACCAAGGAAACTGCGAATCTCGGTAGCTGATGCCGGTCTAGGCCAGCTTTGCACCGCCTTTACCTTCTTCGGATCAACCTGAATATCATTACTCGACACCACGTGCCCCAAGAACACTACTGAATCAAGCCAGAACTCCCACTTCAAAAATTTTGCATACAATCTCTTCTCTCTGAAGGTCTGAAGCACAACTCTCAAATGTCAGTCATGATCCTCCCGAGATTGGGAATACACCAAGATATCGCCAATAAACACAATGGCGGAAGAATCCAGATAAGGCCGGAATACACTGTGCATCATGTGCATAAAGGTTGCTGGGGCATTGTTCAGCCCAAATGACATAACCAGAAACTCATAATGAACATATCTAGTCCTGAAAGCAGTCTTCGAAATGTCTGGCCCCCGAATCTTCAACTGATGATAGCCGAAACGCAAGTCAATATTGGAAAATACCCTGGCACCGTGCAACTGATCAAACAAGTTGTCTATACGAGGCAAGGGATAGTGATTCTTCACTGTAACCTTGTTCAGGTGCCAATAATCAATACATATACGCATAGAACCATCATTCTTCTTTACAAACAACACCGGTGCACCCCAAGGTGACACACTAGGCCGAATGAACCCCTTATATAGGAGTTCCTGAAGTTGCTCCTTAATTCCTAGTGCCATACGATAAGGTGGAATAGAAATAGGCTGAGTGCCTGGCACCAGGTCAATGCCAAAATCAATGTCCCTATCAGGTGGCATGCCTGGCAGGTTTGCAGGAAACACGTCCGGAAAGTCATGGACCACAGGAACCGAGTCAACAGCGTTATATCACTGACATCCCTCACAAAATCCAAATATGATAAACAACCCTTCTCAAGCATACGCTGAGCCTTCACGTAGGAAATCACCCTGCTAGGCACATACTCCGAAGAACCTCTCCACTCAACCTTCGGACATCCTGGCATAGCCAAGGTCACAGTCTTAGCATGACAATCAAGAACAGCATGACTCGGAGATAACCAATCCATGCCCAATATCACATCAAAATCGACAATGCTGAGTAACAGTAGGTCCACTAGGGTCTCCATACCCCCAATAGATACCACACACGACTGATACATACAGTACACAACAATAGTATCTCCCACCGGAGTCGATAAATGAACAAATATAACTAAAGACTCACGGGTATATCCAGAAAATGGGCAAATATAATGGAACAGAGGAATATGTATAACCAGGGTCAAATAAAGCCAAAGCATTTCGGCGACAGATTGAGACAATACATGCGATCACTGCATCAGAGGCCATAGCATCTGGCCGGGATGGAAACGCATACATACCTCCACCTGCTCCATCTCCCCCTCTAGGGCGACCTCTAGCTGACTGACTACCACCGCTAGCTGCCTAGGTGGGTGGTGAAATAACTAAAGTTGAAGTCGAAGGTTGGTTCCTCAGCTGAGATGGGCCTCCAAAAAGATGAGGACACTACCTCCTCATATGCCCGAACTCTCCACACTTATAACAACTCCCTGGAGCTGGAGACGGGGACTGAAAAGACCATTGGCACCAGAATGGCCACTAAGAGAACCATGCATAGAGGAACCCTGAACTGATGGTGCTCGAGCTACACTATGGGCTGGAAGGGCACCGAATGAAGAATGTCCTGGTTGAGAACTGCGGGGACCATGCCCCGAAGATGCACCTCTATAGGCTGGGCGGCCTAACCGAGGAGGCCTGAACGAACTGCCTCTACTATGTTGAATCTTCCCCCTGGAAGGAGCACCACTAGAACCACCCGATCCACGAGGTCTCTTGGCCTCCCTCTCTACCCGCTCCTAGCGGCGAATCGACTCAATATCTCAAGAAATATCAACAACCTGCTCGAATGTAGCACCTGACACTCTCTCCCGAGTCATAAAAAGGCGGAGCTGGTAAGTGAGGCCATCCACAAACCTCCTAATCCTTTCCCTGTCAATAGGGACCAACTCGGTGGCATGACGAGCCAACTCTGAAAACAGCATCTCATACTGTGTCATTGATAGCTCCCCTTGACGCAGTTGCTCGAAATTCCTGCGCTGCTCCTCCCTGTGAGACTGGGGTACATACTTCTCCAAGAAGATAGTGGAGAACTGCTTCCAAGTGAGGGGTGCTGAACCAATAGGCCTACGCCTCTCAAAAGACTCCCACCAAGTGAAGGCAGCACCAGAAAATTGAAAAGTAGCAAACAAGACCCCACTGGTCTCTAAAATCCCAGTAGTACGCAGTATCCTCTGACACTTATCCAGAAAACCCTAGGCATCTTCGCCCTCAGCACCACTAAATGTCGGAGGTTGTAGTCTACTAAATCTCTCCAGTATACGCTGCTCATCCTCTGGCATAGCCGGAACCACAAATTCCCGAACTGGAGCAACCGGTTGGGCTGGAACCGCCCCTAGCGTCTGATGGCCCTGAGTAACCTGCTCAGGTGTCCGGGAAACTGGAGTTTGACAGCCTCTCTCGGCCTGAGAAGTAGCGGTAGTAGAAGATGCAGCAACTGCCTGAGCAAGGATGGTACATATTATCAAGATCTGGGCCAAGGTCTTCTGAAGACCCGGAATAATTATAGGCACCGCCGGTGCCTCAGCCTGCCCTGCGGGGGTATCTGCGGTGGGGATCCGCTCCTGAATAGTAGGAGGATCAACTGGTACTGCCCTGGCTGCCGCATGGGCTGGCCCCCTATCTCTACCACAGCCTCGACCGCGACCTCGACCCCTCGCTCATCTAGATGGTGGCAGATCACCCTGATCAGTAGCGTGAGTCCTCACCATCTGTGAGAGAATGAAACAACAGAACTTCAGATTTCCAGAATCAACAAAATGTCAACAGAATTCAAGAAAAAATGAGATTGTTCCTAAGGGTTCTGGAGCCTCTCGAAGATAAGTACAGACGTCTTTGTACTGATCTGTAAGACTCTACTAAACCTGCTCATGACCGTTGAGTCCTATGTAACCTGGGCTCTGATACTAACTTGTTATGACCCCAAATCCTAAGGCGGCCGTGATGGCGCCTATCATGAAACTAGGCTAGCCAACCCTTACAGACTATCATAATGTTTCATAATTTCCCAAAAATAGCAGATTTAAAATAGTAAAATGAGATAAACAATTTATACACTTCGCCAAAACCTGGATTTAACTGTCATGAGCATATAAGACTGTAAATACAATCTACAATAAGGTGACTTGCTACTACAAAAGCGTGAAGTACAAAAGAAAAAAGACCATGAACTGAGGAAAGGAAAGGAGGTGAGCTGGGGACACTGAGCATCTACCTCAATCCTCGAACAACTCCATGCACGTCCGAAAATCAACTAGTGAGATGGTCTGGTACCTGGATCTGCACACAGAGGTGCAGGGAGTAACGTGAGTACGCCAACTCAGTAAGTAATCAAAGTAACTAAAAACTTGAGTGTACTGACAAGCATTTATAATCATATAAATCCATATAATAAGTAACTGTGGGAATGAGCTAATCAAGTCAGGAATCTACATTTCCGAATATTTCATAAAACTCCATTTTCCATTTAAAATCTCGTTTAAAAACATTTGTCCAACATTATCATCAGAGGCTCAATGTAAAGAAGAGTGAAAACAGTAGTTTCATAAAAATATAGGCCCCTTGGGCACAGTATCACTCACAATAAAGCCTCTTGGGAAAGCCTCTCAGTCACTAGTGACCCCATTATCAATATCTCATGCTCACAAGAAACACTCGTACCCAAAAAGTACCATGAATACACACAACTGCTGCGGTGGGCAGCCCGATTCAATACATGTATATATATCTATATTATTGCGGCGTGCAGCCCGATCCGTAAAACATACGCTGCAGCGTGCAGCCTGATCCATATAATAGTCGACTGCGCCCACTGGGGGTGTACAAACTTCGGAGGTGCTCCTACAGCCCAAGTGCTATATTTGTTGTGGCGTGCAGCCCGATCCAATATGTATATTGCTTCGGCGTGCAGCCCGATCCATATATATATATATATATACATATATATATATATATATATATATATATATATATATATTTCTGCAGCGTGCAGCCCGATCCATATACAATCTATATTGTTGCGGCGTACAGCCCGTCCCATAATTATCCTCACATGCTCGGCTCTCGGCCTTACTCAGTCATCCTCACAAGCCACTCGGGCAATTCATCTCAACTCACGGGACTCAGCCCAAAATACCTCTCAGGGTTACAAAACAGTGTGATAACAGTGAAAATAACAACAAGTAGAAAACATGACCGAGTTCGCAATTGTTCTATCAGGATAGTATGAGAATAGTGTAAAAGTACCTCTGAGGGTCTAAACAGGTCGGCACAAGGCCCCAAACTTGGCTCACAACCCATAAACAAGTATAAATTTCTGTAATACAGGATATCGCAAGGCTTCAAATTGAATATGTGGCTTAGTAGTCGCTACGGCGCGGACCATGTCACAATCCCTATCGTTGCACGCCCACACACTCATAACCTAGAGTGTGTGTTACCTCATTTACCAAAACAATATCAAACACCGGGGTGCCATACCCTCAGGTTTAGAGTTACAATCGTTACTTACCTCAAAATAGCCCAAAAGCTACTCTGCAATGCTCTTGCCCCTCGAATTGGCTCCCATATTCTCCGAATATAACCAAAACTAGATTAATGTCATCACTATACGCTAAAGAAACAAAACCCAATCGAAAACTATCAATTTAGACACAATTCTCGAAATTTGGCCAACCCCGAGCCCCGTGCCCACGTCTCGGGATTCTATAAAATTTACATCAGTAAAATCCTCATCCTCCCACGATTCTATACATACCAAGAACACCAAAATCGGACAACAATTGCCCACTCAAATCATCAAAAGAAATTTCCAATTCTCATGCACCTAATCTCCCCAATTTTGGGTTTAAATCCAACAAATTTCCAGTTTAATTACTTAGAAAATGACATAGAATCGATTTATGAAGTCTAAAATCTTACCTCCAAGTGATTCCCTTCGATTTCCTCTTCAAACCCCCTCAAAGAGCTCCAAACCCGCTCAACAATGGAGGAATATAGACAAATATTCATAGGAAAGGGCTATTTAAAACATTCTGCCCAACACTATAATTTCCTTCAGTGCGATCGCGTCTCCACCCACGCGTTCGTGATGTACAGTCCAGCCCACTCCACATGTTTGCATATCAACACACACGTTCGCATAGCTCAAACATCCATCCCACGCATGTGCCTCAGAACACCTATGCAATCGCACAAGGAGCCACGTGACTGCACTGCTCAAGGCTGCCCAACATATGCGATCGCAGAGCTTATTATGCGATCGCATAGAACAAATCTTCCTGCCTCAATATTTTACTCTACGCGATCACGGATGAACTCACGTGATCGCAATGAACAAACCACTACTGCTACAACACCAAAAACCCAGCAATCCCCCAAAGACCAAAAGTGCCCGTTTGAGCATCCCAAATACACCCGAGGCCCCCGGGACCTCAACAAAACCTACCAACATATCCCATAACATCATTCAAAGTTAGTCGAGCCTTCAAAACAACAAAAACAATGGAAAAACACCAAAATCTCATCAATATTAATGCCTATGAACTTTGAAATTTCTAAATTTCACCAAAGATGCCGAAACCATCCAAAACACATCCGATTGACCTGAAAATTTTTACACATATCCAAAATATCATTACGAACCTGATCCAACTCCCGGAATTCTAATCCGATCCCGATAGCCTATTTTTCCCTGCTGACCGGAAATCGCCAAAAACTAACTTTCGCCAATTCAAGCCTAATTCTACACCGGACATCTCCGAACACACTCCTAAGTCCCAAATCACCTAACGAAACTATCTGATCCATAAAATCTATATTCCGAGGTCGATTACCTATAAATCAACTCCCAGTTGACTTTTTCCAACTATTAAGCCAATTTAAAAGACTAAGTGTCTCAGTTCTCAGCACGACCACTCTGAACCCGAACCAACCGACCCAACACAACATAAATAGGCTAAGAAACATATGATAAAGCACAAATGGGGGAAATAGGGCTAATCCCACAGAACGATCGACGGGGTCGTTACAAGATCTATGTCCAGGGAAGATCCATCCCTCAATATAATCAATCACGCTCACTGGGGGTGTGTACAGACTCCGGAGGGGCTCCTACAGCCCAAGCGCTATCATAAGCCAGCTCTATGCATAAATCAATATAACATGTTGCGGCGTACAGCCCGATCCCATAACGGTCACTCATAATCAGGCTCTCAGCCTCACTTAGTCATAAATATCTCCAGTCTCCCTCACGGGCTCACGATGCCATGAAACTAGCCCGACAACAATGATATGATGTATCAATAAACAACAACTGAGACTAAGATATGATATGAATGCATGAATATGACTGAGTACGAAATATTAATGAAATCAATGAGATGACAGCAATAAACGACCACTATGGGTCCTAACAATATCAGTATAAAGCATAAACATGATATTTAGCATGATTGATAGCTCAGTTACTTTAACACATGGTGAAAACACATATATCAACAAAATAGGGTCATTATACAGTGCCATGGAAACAACGGAGTCACAATTCACAAGGTGCATGCCCACACGCCCTTCTCCTAGCATGTGAGTTACCTTAATATCAGTCACATAACATGTAATTTTGGGTTTCATACCCTCAACACTAAGTTTAGAAGAGTTACTTACCTCGAACAAGCCAATACCGATCAGAGCAAGCCAAGGGAAGTTCCAAAAATGCCATCTCGCACGTTCTTACCTTGGAACGGCTCGAAACTAACAAAAAACAACTCAAATACATCAAACAATGCTAAAGAAACCAATCCCAATCGAAAACGGTCAAATCTTTAATCAAAAGCCTAAAATCGGCTAAAAGCCCAACCCGGGCCCGCACCTCGAAACCCAACAAAACTTACAAAATTCGATGACTCATTCAATTACGAATCCAACCATACTAGTTTCACCCAAATCCGACTCCAAATCAATGTTTAAAACTCAAAAATTAACCTTATGAAATTTTAGACAAAACCTCCAAATTTCACCTTGAAATCATCAATCAAATGCCAAAAACGAAGATGAATTCAAGAAATATAACCAGAATAGAGTATATAAAACTTACACCAATCCATATGGTGAAATTCGCTTCAAAAAATCGTCCAAATCCGAGCTCCCCAACTCAAAATATGACCAAATGAACAAACCTTCGATATTAAGTATTTTTGCCCAATTGTTCTGCCTCGTTTTACGTTCCAAATGATCTCAAAACTTGCTTTTGATGCCTCCAATGGATTATTTGTGAAATTTTCAGTCAATATGGGCTTTTGAATCACTCCATTTGACCTATGAAGGATATATGTTGGTTTCAATATTTGGAAATGTGCAAATTTAAATACAAAGTCAATGGCAATTTCATAATTTATCTAAAAAATCTAGCAACCCAATTCTTAGTAAAATAACCATAAAATTCCTATACGATGCCCAAATTCGATGATTTTTCTTGCTACGGATCCGTAATTATGATACGAATCTAATTCTTCAATCAAAATAGAAATCGGAGCTCATTTATTAAATGGGGTACCATTTATGATTGAAGAAACGACGTCGAAACGTAAGAAAAACGAGATCAACACAACCCAAATCAATCTTAAACTAACTCGAGCCCCTCGAGACCCCATACGAACATACAAACAAGTCTTATAACATAACACGGGGTTACTCGAGGCCTCAAATCACGCATAACAACATCGAAATGACGAAACGCACCTCAAATCAAACTTAATGAACTTTCGACATCCAAAAACTCTTGCCGAAACATATCAAACCAACCCGAAATGAATCCAAATATTGCATACAAGTCTCATATGGAATAAAGAAGCTATTCC
Organism: Nicotiana paniculata; assembly: GCA_005239505.1. Taxonomy (NCBI): domain Eukaryota; kingdom Viridiplantae; phylum Streptophyta; class Magnoliopsida; order Solanales; family Solanaceae; genus Nicotiana; species Nicotiana paniculata. The sequence goes on from MDKI01219698.1 coordinate 22,368, forward strand.
AATTCCCGGAACCACAATCTGAATCCGATATCGAATAGTCCATTCCCTGTCAAACTTTTCAAAAATCCAACATTCGTCATTTCAAGCCGAATACAACTACGCACCTCCAAATCACAATCCAAGCACGCTCCTAAGTCCAAAATTACCCAATGGAGCTAACATAAACTCTAAAACTCCAATACGATGTCAAATACCAAAAAGTCAAATTTGGTCAACTCTTCCAACTTAAAGCTTAAACCATGAAATTCATTCTTCCAAATAAATTTTGAATAACCTGAAAACCAGAACTGACGATTCAAATAAGTTATAATACGTAGAACGATGCTACTCAAGACTTCAAATAGCTGAACGGGATGGGAATGTTCAAAACGACCAGTCGGGCCGATACTATAAAGACCCGTAAAATTTATCGTTTAAAATAATACCCGAATGAGTCCCCAAGTTGTTATAACTGTATAAATTCTTAAAACGGACATATTTTTCGGTAAAAAGTACCCCAAAATTTGAAAGATGAATTTTCCAGAAATTTGGGAGTTATGCGATCGCATAATGTGTATGCGGACCGCATAATGTTCGCATACATGGGCAGAATCATTGCTCAATTTGAGGAAAACTATGAAGTTCAAAATGCGATTGCATGTTGGTTCTGCGGACCGCATAGTTGTCGCATTCTTGCCCATTGATTTTGGTGAGGGAGGTTATGTGACTCACTATGCGATTGCATAACGTGCATGCAGACCGCATAGTGGTCGCATACCTGCACAATGTGTTTTAAATGTTGGCCCATCTTGAGGGCCATTTTGCGGTCAATTCTGCGGACCGCATGTCAGGAATGCAATCGTATTCCTGACTGCATTCCGGTGTCAGGCTCCTATTTTTCTAATTTTAAAACCCCACCCCCAGTTCATTAAAACACCCCTCCCCTTCATTTTTAACTGATTTCTGAGCAAAAATAGAGAGAAGGGAGAGAGAGAAAGTTCTTCTTTATCAAAATTGATTCTTCAAAGTCGCTCAAGCCCGGAATCTATCGAGTTAGTGTTATCTTCTTCACTCAAAGAGGTAAGTCTTCACCCCATTTTCCCCAATTTCTCATATTTTAATTAAGAATAAAATTCATAGGATGATTCTTGAAAATGGAGGTCGAATCCATGCATGCATGTGAGTAAACTTCTTAATCTAGTAAAAAGGGAAGAGGGTTGAGGTAAATTTCACAAAGAAGTGGTAGTAATCTAATGAGATCACCTAGCGTTCGATAAAATGCTTAAAAGAGTTCGAATTGGAAATCATTGTACGCATGATTTCCAATTCTGAGTTGAATATGTTTAAATGTGAACTAGATTGACCCCAGTTATGTATGGCTAACCTTAATCTTCGGAAAGTCACCGTGTTGGTTCCGGAATAGTCGCAACGTGTTAGTTGTCTGAGTATGTGCAAATTGGGTGTTCTAAATAAGTTGAGGCATGATGCCCTACTCTCTGACTGTCTAGCTGAAATTTATGTATTTTGCTATTAGGAATTGTGAAAAGGTGATTTACTTGTGAATGTTTTGCCATGTGTAAGGTTGGTCAAGTGCCCTAATATTCAAGTATGAAAGATTGGTAACAAACCCAAGTATGTGAGTATGAATAAGTGCTAAGAGTTGTGAAATGATATGATAAATAGGAATTATGGTTGATTTAATCGTACTACACTGATTGTGGCAATGTCTTATTTGACTCGGTGTTTTTTTTGGGGGGTAAGATCTGTTGTGACTTGAAATTGTATGGGTGGTTGGTTTTACTGATATTGTGCCCTTATGATAAAATTCTCTGTAATTGAATTGTGAATTGGAAATGTTGATATGAAACGTGATTGTCTGGTGGGATTGGGTTGTGCACTGCAACACGAAGAAATAAGGGTGGCCGAGGTAATAAGGATGGAATGTGATCATGTTGAAATGAAGAATTCATGAAATTCTTGAATATGGTGTTGTTGGAAAGGAAAAAGGGGAAATCTGTGGAACTTGTGATTTTGATTGTTTCTGTTTCTGAGCAATGCTTGCTGACTCTATTATTGTCTCTTATATGCGCGTTGCTGATCTTACTTAGAGTAAAGTTTGTTCATACATACTAGTACTATTCCACAGTACTAACGTCCCTTTTGCCGGGGGCGCTACATTTTCTTATATGAATGTAGGTGGTTCTACAACAGGTAATTTAGTCCACCAGCAGTAGTGCCTCCTCTCCACTCCACAGTCGAATTGGTGAGCCCCACTTCCTCCCGGGGCCATGTGTGGTTCATGTCACCTTCTTTTGGGTCTATTTTTTATTGTAAGGTATAGTCGGAGCCTTTTTTCCGGCAATATTGTATGAAATCCTATCACTCGTAGAGGCTCCATAGACATAATGTGGGTATTTTACATATGTATTTTGGGTAGTGACAATCGTGGTTCATGTGGTAGAAATATGTATGTTGTATGTATCTTACAAGTATTTAGTATCATATTGCTAATGATAAGAGGTAGAAATTAATTTAACTTGGCGTTTTATGTTAAGTCTCAAATTGCTAATTCGCATGAATAAGGTATACTGAAATCACGGGGTAGTGCGTGGGATAGGTGAGGCAAATCCAGGTTCGCTTGACTGGAGCCACCCGGTTGAGCGCTGGTCGTGTCCCTTGATTTTTGGGCGTGACAGATACAGATAGGCCATCCAATTGGAAGTAAGAAGAAAAAGAAAGGCAAGGCATTTACCATGGATTTACAATTATGTTTTAAAGCACATCTATATGTTTTGTTCAATACTAGAGATGAAAAAATAGAGATATTTATCCAGTAAGATAATTTTCATTTTTTAATATAAACTTTATAAATTCATTTATACGACATGATATTTCTTTATCCATAAAGTCCTAATAGATGGATATGAAATATACATGTTTCCAGGGAACATAAGAGTTTAATTGATAATCATTCTAGATCAAATGCATGATTAGACACGCAATCATAGTCAGAAATTCGGCAATTGGTTCAAACAGAAAGTTAAAAATGTTGAAGGGCCTAATCATTTATGGTGGCTAGCAAAGGGGCCTAATATAGTTGCAAAAAGATATACTGGATATTTCATCAATGGACGTCATGCCCCAAACTTGAAGAGGTGTGGCAGGCACCCGGTGCCGTGCTCGGCCCGAGCGTACAGCTCCGTAACTGTGAACTCTGGAGGGGTAACCCTCAACTTAGGCCGATGAGTCCATATTCCGAATTGTCTGAAAATAACGTCTCTATAATATGTGGGGTAAACATACCCAAAAACTGATATATATATATATATATATATATATATATATATATATATATATATATATATATATATATATATATATATATATATATATATATATATATATATATATATATATATATAACTGTGTAGGTTGATGAAGGCGCCATGAACATCTAATGATATAAGAAATATGCAGGACTCGTCTACAAGCCTCTAGTGATAGCTGAATTGTATCATGGCCGGGACAGGGCCTCGACCTACCCATCAAACTTGTATATATAAAATAGACTCCAAGGTCTAGACTTGGTAACTCTGAGGAAATGAAGCTTACCAACCAAGCTGATGTTAGACTCTGTCTACTGGAGAGTCTGTCCAACTGTCAATCAGGACCTGCATGCATGAAATGCAGCATCCCCGATAAAAGGGACATCAGTACAAAATAATGTACCGAGTATGTAAGGCGACAGAATAACTGATAGCTGAAACTGAACTAATAATATAATAACTGAAAGTAACTGGGAGTCAAACATAATCTGAAGATATGCTTACCTACTGATACTGACTCAACTCTCTCAATATAGTAAGTAAAATAGTTGTCCGGCCTTATAAGGCTTGGTACATGTAGCTGCTCTGCCATAGTAGGCTCGCTCATAGGCGCTCATTCATACTAGGCTCTGTATCTCGGCCATTCTGGGCTCGCTCATAGGCGCTCAACCATAGTAGGCTCGATATATAGCTCACCATCTGATAAGAGTTTTCCCAATAGGGGCTTGCCCATCGTTTATAGCTCGATGGTGGTGAAAATAGTGTAATACTATATATATATATATATATATATATATATATAGACTCTCTGCTCTTTTAGGTGAAAGAAGACAAACCTAAACTGAATATGAAGTCCCGATAAGGGAGAATGCTGTGACTTATGAGACTAGAAAAATGTACATAAATTCAGGAATATGAACTTCTCTTTATGTCTCGTTATCAAACACATGTAGTTACTAGATCATGCCAAAATGAAGGAAAGGTTTAGGCTTAACATACCTTATCACAATATGTCCAATAATCACGTTATACTCGTCTTGTTGCACCTTAATTAACAACAATGATAACAATACTATCATCAAGTTATGGAAGATACAACTATCACACAATGAATTACAAGCTTAATTTGTAACAAAACGGGCAGCATCTCCCCTATAATCTTTACTTCTCCCTAATTCGACATAACACCAAAAATGCAACACAACAATAACGACATATATACATCATTTTCAAACCTTATATCCATCACAAAATACCCCAAAATATCCCAACATACCCCTATCACTCCATACATAAAACTACAACCATAGTAGTGTCAAACAACCCAAAAATGTAACGACGACGACCAGCCAACCACCCTGCCATTATGTGGTGTTTTTCCACACCCTTTCTCCTCCAAAACTCCACCAAAATTGCAGCTAAAGAGACAACCCAAAAAAAACATGAAACAACCCACAAAACAGTCCACTACAAGTTGAACAACTCAACTCACGGCTTCCGATCACCGTCCCGTGAATTTTTACAATTATTGAATGAATTTCTCTACTTTAACAGAAGAAACAAATGGATAAAAAGGGAAGTATACTTACCATATTTGGTGAATGTCTCAGATCCTATCTTGATTCTTCAACCTTTTGGTTTTTCTCCAACTATAACTTGAAAAGAAGAGAAAATTATTTAGAGTCTTGTGTTGAATTTTTGGGAGGATTTTGCTGGGGCGTACATTTGATTTTTTTGATCTATTATGGGTGTAATATCCGAAGGTAATCAACCTTTAAAAGGGCTCCTTGGCCGACCTTGGATATTTTAAATGAGGCCTCTCCTTTGGGCAAGTAGGTAATGCACGTACTTGTCACCTACCAGTTTGTGCAGTCTCGCAAAAATATGAATATCTCTCTATTCCAATGTCGTATGAATGAACGATTTACTGCGTTGAAAACTAAACTCATAGATCATAAATTTGGTAGTATATCATCCAGTAATTCCATGTACATTGGGAGAAATTCTCAGCTACATTTGACCTAATTTTCAGCATATTTATGAATGTAACTTGTGATGAGTTTTGCCAAATTTTGTTCCACAACTCGCTTGAATTCAAAATGTAAGAAACAACTATCATAAGACTAAAATAACTCATAACATAACCTCATTATCATGTTAATCACTGTAATATCTCCCCCAAAAGTACATGTTATAACATTCCCAACTTGTTGACATTTGACGAAAAAAAAATTCTTCAATTTATTTAGCTTTTAAGCCTTTCAGCCATCTTGGAACTTGCTATCCATGGTCTTAAATATTTGTAACCTCCATGGTAACATGATTAAATTACTTTATGTTCTTTCAAAGATGATCTCATTTGTGAACTTACATCAATTGACTTACAACGTACTCTCACGTACGAAAATATGGGGTGTAACAATGGATACCGATTTCATACGATGGAACGAGATAGCTGACTCAAGACTCAGAATAATGGAGTGACTCTGTCAGCCACAATTGATAGTTTTGCTAGTTCTAGAGGTTCAAATCCTATCGCTGGAGAGATTATCTATTGTGGATCTATCTAGGATATTATTGGGATTGATTATTGGGGTTATTTTAGTGTTACACTGTTCAGATGTGATTGGTTTTATAGTAAAATAGATGAATATGGCTTGACTTGGGTATACTTCAACAGATTATGTAGTGTTGATGACCCCTTTGTATTGACATCTCAAGTGCATCAAGTTTTTTATGTGGAGGATCCAATTAAGAAAGATGTTTATTACCCAAGAAACAAAGTCGCTATTGACTTGTATGATTTGGAGGAGGAAAATTGTGATAATATTGCAGACACATTTGGGAGGGATCTTGATGATAACATTGGTTCGTCATTGATATGTCATCTCATGCAGAACTTTCACAAGATACAAATATAGAAACACCAGAAAAAGAGGATGATATTGATGATACTGATTGGGATTAGATGGATGTTGATGATTCAAGAATGTGCTTATGAAATTTGTTTCTAAATATACAAATATGCATTTCCTTCTTTTCTTCTTTGTACCATCACTTTTAAAGAAAATGGAAAAGGATGTTATTTGATATTGTTTCTTTGACTATGCTGTAATTTTATTTGAATTTTTTTTTTCTTTGACTGTTATGTAATTTTGGATCGTAAATCAAGTATGTTTCTTCACGTCAATCTTGATTTAAAGTCTGATGAGTGTGATATGCATTTGAAAAATGAGTAGTTATATTCCTACTTGTCCTCATAGTGCTGCTACAATTTGGCTATCGAGAGAAAGAATATTGAGGCTCTAAGTATTTTATATTTTATCATCTTAACAGAGTTTGATAGTCATGAGACAAGAAGAACGTCCAAAACAATATACTGATTTTGGCTCTAACTGTTTATGTTTTATCATCTTGATAGAGTTTGATAGTCAGGAGACAAGAAGAACGTCCGAAACAAAAGAAAAAAATAAAAATCTCTACGTGCATTAATGCCTTGCCTCTTTTGGACTTCCTCTCATATGCTTTTGATGTTATGAGCATATTAGTGGTCAGTAAACTTATTTGGATAAACTATAACAAGAGGTTAATTGTCGTTTGATTAGAAAAATTACTAGCAGTAAAGAATTACAGTGGAGGTTGGGACAGGTAGTGATGATCGATTTCAAGGTGATTTGAGGCAACTGTTGGATGCAAAAAAGTTGCAGAAGATTGCTGATGAATCCTATTCTCCACTAAAAGCTTGTGAACTTTTGGCCGAAACTCTTTGTTGTTCAATGATATTATCTGCTTAAATCCTACTCATACTTGTGTCCATTCTGCTCTATTTGGATTCTCTCATTCGAGACTGAGCTTTTGACTTTTGAAGTAAACTACGCATTAGAAATGTTGAACAAAATTATCAGGTCAATGTCTTTACGTGAGTCTAAACACTCTCAATTCCAAGTTTCCTTTCCCATTATATCAAATTTCAACTAGTGGTTACTTGCAATATAATCCCCAGTAGTCGCTGATTTTTTGAGCATGAAACAGAAACTGTTTAATAAGATGCACTTATCAACTGAAAAATTGTTACTCGTTAGCAAAAAGGGATGGGGTTTTAGGTGTCCAAAGAGCTGAATGAAAGAAGAAAGCCATTCTCTTAGGGACAGCCTGGAGATTGTTTAATAAGCCTAATGCCCTTTGGGCACTGGTCTTAATAGGAAAACACTGTGAGATAGGGCAAGAAATTAGGAGTCCAAAGACTAGAACCTGAAAGGGAATTATAGAAGGCTGAGGCTTGGAATCAACTGAAATTAATGGTAAAACTACTACAGTTGCTGCTACTAGGATTTCCATAGTCCCTGTTGAAGCAGCCGTAGGTAGGGATTCTCAGGAGTTGACAGGTCAGGTGCAGGCTGTTGATAGAGATGCTAATTCAACAGCTACAAGAGTTGGCCGAAGTACTAATGGTCAAGGACAAGGCTGTGAATTCAGCTTTACAAACTAATACTAAGGTGGATGGGAGGTGATCAAGCTAATGCACTAACCAAACCAGTCGGGGTGCAGACTAATGTTCAAGAGGTTAGTGAGAAGGAGAGGAGAATTGGGGTGCTCGAAACTGGAAAGCAGGTGCCCAAGACACAAGAAGCATCTCTCGCAGTACACATAGAGGCAGTTGATGCTTTAAAATCTAGTGTTCAGTGTGTGCAACAATCTAAGGGAGGAGATTGGACAGTGGTAAATTGAGCACACCTATCACCTTGCAAAACGAATGCACCAAGTCACTTAAATCATAACACTGCTGCAGAAAACATCAGCTGTCCTAATGCTTTTGATACACCAGCTATGAAGGAGAAGAAAGTTGGGATACGTGAACCTAATGTTACACCAGTCCAAAATATAAGAGCTGCTGATATGTAAACTAGGCAGCAATCAAAAGGGCGAGATTGGACAGTGGTGACTCGAAATCATACATCACCTAATAAAACCAAGGCATCAGGTCATAATAAAAACCAGCCTGTTGAACTGTTGCATAATGAGAATCAACAACTTGCGAAAGATAGTGGGAAGAGTATGCAACAGGAGGATGGTAACGCAATGTCAAGAACTGCGCAATCAAAACCTACAGGCAGTGATACAACAACAACAATTTTCAGAGAGTTTAGGAGTTCGACCAACAGTCTCAAAGGAAATTGTTCTGGAACTGCTCCAATCCCTTATATGCCTCTCATTTCATATCACTCTAAAACTTTATAATGCAGAGGAGAGTTTTAACTGTTCATGTGGAAGTCGCTGCAACCTCTTTGTTCGGGAGGACATTACTGGAATGGAAGCTGTAGCAATGATGTTCAAGGCTGATGAAGGAATACGTTGCGAGGTCGAGCAAAAAATGAAACGTGAACCTTACTTGGGGATGCAAACTGCAATTTCTTGCGTTAAAGGAAAATATATCCCGTACAGTGAGGTACTATAACTTATACTTGGATGTTTCTCCAGAGACTTGTTGGACACATCAAACGGGAACTGACTTATAATGAATTTGTTTTCTAGTTCCATATATACATGACTACATTCGTCTTTTCTCTATACTTTTCTCTACCGCTCTCGCTGTTCCCAACAATCCAAATTGAAAAGTCAGTTAAAAAAATTAGGCCTTTTTGGAGGCGAATTACTATATATATATATTCCAAGTTAGTTTAATGAAATTATGGCATAAAACTTTCCCTCTGACAACAAAGAGATAAATGTGTGATGCATGACAAGTTGATGTCTTTATAGATGTTGTCAGATAAAGATCAAAATGATGAAGTTACCATGTCTAGGATTAGAAGATTTTATGCTAAGTGAAGACAAGAAAAGTGAATAAGGAAAAAGGTATATAAAGCTTTTCTTTCTCTCAATATTACTACAATTTAGTTTTGAGGGTGATCTGTCACGACCCCAAATCCTAAGCCAGTCGTGATGGCGCCTATCATGGAACTAGGCTAGCCAATCATTACTGACTATCATAGTATTTCATAATCTCCAAGGCTAGCAGATAAAAATGGCAAAATGAGATAAATAATTTATGCACTACCCCAAAACCTGGAGCCAACTGTCATGAGCATATAGGACTATAAATACAATGTACAATAAGGTGACTTGCTACTACAAAAGTCTGAAGTACGAAAGAGAAAAACTATGAACTAAGGAAAGGAAAGGAGGTGAGCTGGGGACACTGAGCAGCTACCTCGATCCTCGATCAAACTCCAAGCACGTCCAAAAATCAACTAGTGAGATGGTCAGGTACCTTGATTTGCACACTGAGGTGCAGGGAGTAACGTGAGTATGCCACGCCAACTCAGTAAGTAATCAAAGTAACTACAAACTTGAGTGTAATGACGAGCATTTATAAATCATGTAAATCTATATAATAAGTAACAGTGGAGATAAATAAATCAAGTCAGGAATCTACATTCCGAATATTTCATAAAACTCCAGTTTCCATTTAAAATCTCGTATAAAAATATTTGTCCAACATTATAATCAGAGGCTCTGTGTAAACTAGAGTGAAAACAGTAGCTTCATAAAATATAAGCCCCTCGAGCACAGTATCACTCACAAATAAACCCTCTCGGACAAGCCTCCCAGTCACTCGTGACTCCACTATCAGGATCTCATGTTGTCACTTAAACACTCGTAAACAACAAGTACCATGAATACACACAACTGCTGCGGCGGGCAACCCGATCCAATACATATATATATATATATATATATATATATATATATATATATATACACACTACTGTGGCGTGCAGCCCGACCCTTATAACATACGCTGCGGCGTGCAGTCCGATCCATATAATAGTCGACTATGTCCACTGGGGATGTACAGACTCCGGAGGGGCTCCTACAGCCCAAGCGCTATATTTATTGCATTGTGTAGCCCGATCCAATATATATATTGTTGCGGCGTGCAGCCCGATCCATATTTAATATATATTGTTGCGGCGTGCACCCCGATTCATATGTAATATATAAAATATATATTGTTGCGGCGTGCAGCCCGATCCATAACTACCCTCACATATCCGGCTCTCGGCCTCACTTAGTCATCCTCACAAGCCACTCGGGCAACCAATATCAACCCACAGGACTCAGCCCCAAATACCTCTCAGAGTCTCAAAACCGTGTGATAACAGTGAAAATAACAACAAGCAGAAAACATGATTGAGTTCACAATTGTTCTATTAGGATTGTCACGACCCCAAATCCTAAACCGGTCGTGATGGAGCCTATCATGGAACTAGGCCAGCCAATAATCACATAATTACAGTTTCTTCCCAAAATCCCAACCATTTTCGAACATTTTATAAAGTATATAGAATTACTGAAATCATTAGGCAAAATAAACAGCTAAACAGTCTAAACCATCCCAAAAATCCGAGTCAACATGTCATGAGCATCTAAGAAATAGGCCAAAAGGTATACTATTATAATTCAAAACCTCCGAACGAATAACTAGACACAACATAAGAAGGGAAAATAGACATGTTGCGGACATTGAAAAACTACCTCTATATCTCGAACTCCGGCTCCACACGGAATAGATGGCTAACGCTCAGTATCAGCACCTGTATCTGCACATAGGGATGCAGGGACGCAGGGAGTAATGTGAGTACGCCAACTCACTAGTAATAAAAATAAATCAAGTCTAAGCGGCAAGAAACACATTAAACCAACATCATCAGTTCACAATATGCACAGCCTTTCTTTCCAATAGTATATACATAGATATATAAAATCATCATGCCTTAAAACCAACTTTCAGAAAAATTCTTTGAAAAGTGTGTTTTCCAACAATTTCAGAAATAAAAACAACCTAAGGATTTAGTGTAAAATGAAATAAATCATAAGTATCCCCTCGGGCAAAAAAATGAATCATAAATCGCCCCTCGGGCAGAACATCACTCAGCACCTCACAACCACCCAGTATCAGAACCTCGGGCAACCTCACTATCACTCATGCCTCCCAATCACTCATCACTCGGCACTCGGCACTTGGAACTCACACTCAATAGTACCTGCGCTCACTAGGGGTGTGTACAGACTCCAGAGGGGCTCCTTCAGCCCAAGCGCTAATATCAAGCCACCTCGTGGCGTATCATATCCTCACAATCAGGCCCTCAGCCTCACTCAGTCAGAACCTCTCAAAATCCCCTCGGGCATATCAATAAAATGGGGTACTCGACCCAAAACATCATTTTATATCTCAAAATAGTGTAAATAAGGCTGAGTTTTGAAAACAATTTAGCACAACATGACTGAGTGTAAATCATAAATCAACTGTGAGGAAATAGAAGTAAAAAAAGCTCCCAAGGAGTCTAAACAAGTCGGCACGAGGCACCAAACATGGCTTATAGCCCAAATATAGCAATAGTCTTTAGAACACAATTTAACATATGATTTAGAGTAAAATACGCAACTCAATAGTTGCCCCGGAGAGGACCAAGTCCAATCCAAAAATCAATGTGCGTCACATACTCGTCATTTGATATGTGTGCGATTCTAAAAACAGTAAGAAATATGAAGTCCGGGGTTTCATACCCTCAGGACAAGATTTATAACCATTACTTAACTCTACCGGCCCACAATACTAATCTTCCATGCTCTTTCCCCTCAAATCGGCTCCCGATTGCTCTGAATCTACCAAAACCAGATTAACATTGTCAATGTACGCTAAAGGAACAAAACCCAATCGAAAACTATCAATTTATACAAAATTCTCGAAATTCAGTCAAACCCGAGCCCCAGGCCCACATCTCAAAATTCGATAAAATTTATATCACTAGAATTCTCGACCTCCCGCGATTCTACACATACCAAGAACACCACAAGCGGACCACAATTGCCCACTTAAATCGCCAAAAGAATTTTCCAAACTTCCTCCCATTCTTCCCAACTTTTCTACTTTGATTTCCTCAAGTTTCAAGCCTAATCCGTCACAAAATAACATAGAAACAAGCTTTATGGTCCGGGAACTTACCTCCACTGAAGTCCTTCGAATTTCCCCTTCAATGTTCTCTCAACCTAGCTCAATCCGCATGCAAAAATGGATGAAATGCCAAAATATTCGCGGAGGTACCTATTTATACTGTTCTGCCCAGTTAATCTGCACATGCGGACAATTCTTCTCACATGTGGAGCCGCACCTGCAGTCCTGGGTGCGCACCTGCGAAATCCCACTAACAGTCCAAACTTCGCACCTGCGAGACCCTTTCTGCACCTGCGGCTTCGCAAGTGCGTCCCATGCTTCGCACCTGCGGATTCCTCTTGCCTGGACTATCTTCGTACCTGTGTAAGGTCCTTCTCACTTACGGCGTCGCACATGCGGCTCCCCATCCGCAGGTGTGGCCACACCATAAGATTAACACCAGCGGCTATTTGCTGAAACTTTCCTAAGTTCAAACCTCCGCTAACCATCCGAAATCAATCCCGAGCCCCTGGGGGCCCCAACCAAACATACCAACACACCCCATAGCATCATTCAAACTTAGCCGAGCCTTCAAAACACCAAAAACAACACGAAAACACCAAAAATACATCAAATTCAAACCTATGAACTTTAAAACTTCTAAATTTCGCCAATGATGTCGAAATCAACCGAAATACATCTGATTGACCTGAAATTTTGCACACATATCCAAAATGACATTACGAACCTGCTTCAACTTCTGAAATTCTATTCCGACCCCGATAGCCTATTTTCCACTGTCGGTCGAAAATCGTCAAAAACTAACTTTCGCCAATTCAAGCCTAATTCTACACCGGACATCAAAACTTCATTCCGAGCACAATCCTAAGTCCCAAATAACCTAGAAAAGCTATCCGACAATAAATTCCGCATTCTGAGGTTGTTTACCAATAAGTCAACTCCCAGTTTACTTTTTCAACTATTAAGCTAATTTAAAAGACTAAGTGTCTCAATTCTCACCACGACCATTCCGAACTTGAACCAACCGACCCAACACAGCATAAATAGGCTAAGAAACATATGATAAAGCAGAAACAGGGGAAACAAGGCTAATCTCATGGAACGACCGGCCGGGTCGTTACATCCTCCCCCTTTTAAACAAATGTTCATCCTCAAATGGGTCTAGAAACATACCTGGAACCTCAAATAAGTGAGGATATCTACTCTTCATCTCCCGCTCGGTCTCCCAAGTGGCATCCTCCACCGGCTGTCCTCTCCACTGAACCTTCACTGAAGCTATTTCTAGACCTCAACTTCCTAACCTGACGACCCAAAATAGCCACTGGCTCTACCTCATATGACATATCACCCTTGAGCTTAACCGTGATAAAGTCCAAAACATGAGACGGGTCACCAACACACTTCCGGAGCATCAAAACATGGAACACCAGATGAATATTCGATAAGCTGGGAGGCAAGGAAACTCTATAAGCCACCTCCCCAATCCTCTGAAGCACCTCAAATAGCCCAATGAACCTGGGACTTAGATTTCCCCTCTTCCCGAACCTCATAACACCCTTCATGGGTGACACATTCAGCAACACCTTCTCCCCAACCATAAAAGACACATCCCGGACCTTCTTGTCCGCATAGCTCTTCTGCCTAGACTGTGTCGTGTGATGCCGCTTCTGAATCAACTTCGCCTTACCCAACGCATCCTAAACCAGGTCTGTGCCCAATAGCCTAGCCTCGCCCGGCTCAAATAACCCAACCGGAGATCTGTACCTCCTACCATATAAAGCCTCATACGGAGCCATCTGGATACTCGACTGATAACTATTATTATATGCAAACTCCGCGAGTGGAAGAAACTGGTCCCATGAACCCCCAAAATCAATGACACATGCATGCAACATATCCTCCAAATTATGAATAGTACGCTCCGACTTCCCGTCGGTCTGAGGATGAAACGATGTGCTCAACTCGACCTGAGTACCCAACTCTCTCTACACGGCTGTCCAAAACTGAGATGTGAACTGAGTACCTCTGTCAGAACTTATAGAAACTGGAACCTTATTCAATCGGACAATCTACCTAATATAAATCACAGCTAACAGCTCCGAATAATAAGTAGTACCAATAGGAATGAAGTGCGCAGACTTGGTCAGTCGATCCACGATAACCCATATAGCATCAAACCTCCTAGAAGTTCGTGGGAGTCCCACTACGAAGTCTATGGTGATTCGCTCCTACTTCCACTCTGGAATATCAAATCTCTAAAGCAATCCACCTGGTCTCTGGTGGTCATACTTGACTTGCTGACAGTTGAGACACCGAGCCACAAACTCAACAATATCTTTCTTCATCCGCCTCCAACAATAATGATGTCGCTGATCCTGATACATCTTCGCAGCACTCAGATGGATAGAATACCGCGAACTATGGGCCTCAGCTAGAATCAAATCTCGAAGCCCATCTACATTGGGCACGCAAATCCGGATCTGTATCCTCATGACCCCATCAGCACCAATAACTGCATCCATAGCATCACCGCGATGGACCTTGTCCTGAAGAACAAGAAAATGTGGATCATCATACTGGCGTGCTCTAATATGATCATAAAGAGATACCTGGAGGCTACACAAGCCAATACCCGTAGAGGCGTTGATAGATCCAATCTCACCAACTGACCCGCTAAAGCCTGGACATCAAGTGCTAATGGCCGCTCTGCTACTGGAAGGTAGGCTAGACTCCCTAAACTCTCCGCTTTGCGACTCAGGGCATCAGCCACTACATTAGCCTTCCCCGTATGATACGAAATATTGAGGTCATAGTCCTTGAGAAGCTCCAACCACCTCCTCTAACGCAAATTCAGATCCTTCTGCTTAAGCAGATGCTGCAGACTACAGTGATCAGTGAAGATCTCACAATGCACTCCATACAAATAATGATGCCAAATCTTCAAGGCGTGAACAATAGCTGCTAGCTCATGATCGTGCACTAGATAATTCTTCTCGTGCACCTTCAACTGTCTGGACGCATATGAAATCACCCTACCATCCTGCATCAAAAACGCTCTAAGGCCAACTCTCGAGGCATCACAGTAAACTGTATAAGAACCTGAACCCGTAAGCAAAATCAATACCGGAGCTGTAGTCAAAGCTGCCTTGAGCTTCCGAAAGCTCTCCTCACACTCCTCAGTCCACCTGAATTGAGCACCCTTTTGGGTTAGTCTGGTCATAGTTGCAGCAATAGATAAAAATCCCTCTACGAAACGGCGGTAGTACCCTACCAAACCAAGGAAACTACGAATCTCGGTAGCTGATGACGGTCTAGGCCAGCTTTGCACCGCCTCTATCTTCTTCGGATCAACCTGAATACCCTCACTGGACACCACGTGCCCCGAGAATGCTACGGAATGATGGCAGAACTCACACTTCAAAAATTTCGCATACAATCTCTTCTCCCTCAAGGTCTGAAGCACAACTCTCAAATGCTGCTCATGATCCTTCCGAGATCAGGAATACACCAAGATATTGTCAATAAACACGATGACGAAAGAATTCAGATAAGGCCAAAATACACTGTGCATCAAGTGAATAAAGGCTGCTGGGGCATTGGCCAGCCCAAAGGACATAACCAGAAACTCATAAAGACCATATCTAGTCCTGAAAGCAGTCTTCGGAATGTCTGGCCCCCGAATCTTCAACTGATGATAACCGGAACGCAAGTCAATCTTGGAAAATACCTTGGCACCTTGAAACTAATCAAACAAGTCATCTATACGATGTAAGGGATATCGATTCTTCACTCTAATTCTGTTCAGCTGTTGATAGTCAATACACATATGCATGGACTCATCATTCTTCTTCACGAACAACACCGGTGCACCCCAAGGTGACACACTAGGCCGAATGAACCCCTTATCTAGGAGTTCCTGAAGCTTCTCCTTTAATTCCTTATGCTCTGATGGTTCCATACGATAAGGTGGAATAGAAATAGGATGGGTGCCTAGCACCAGGTCAATACCAAAATCAATGACCCTATCAGGTGGCATGCCCGGCAGGTCTGCAGGAGACACGTCCGGAAAGTCACGGACCACAGGAACCGAATCAATAGCAGGAGTCTCACCAGTGACATCCCTCACAAAAGACAGATAAGATAAACACCCCTTCTCAACCATACGCTGAGCCTTCAGGTAGGAAATCACCCTGCTAGGCATATACTCAGAAGAACCTCTCCACTCAACCCTCGGACATCCTGGCATAGCTAAGGTCACGGTCTTAGCGTGATAATCAAGAACAGCATGACATGGAGCTAACCAATCCATGCCCAATATCACATCAAAATCGACCATGCTGAGTAACAGTAGGTCCACTCGGGTCTCCAGACCCCCAATAGATATCAAACATGACTGATACACATGGTCCACAACAACAGTATCGCCCACCGGAGTCGACACATGAACAGAGGTAACTAAAGACTGACAGGGCATATCCAGAAAATGGGAAAAATATGAAGAAACATAGGATTATGTAGAACTAGGGTCAAATAAAGCCAAAGCATCTCAGCAACAGACTGAGACAATACCTGCGATCACTGCATCGGAGGCCATAGCATCTGGCCTAGCTGGAAATGCATACATACGGGCCTGACCTCCACCTGCTCGACCTCCCCCTCTAAGGTGGCCTCTAGCTGACTGACTACCACCTCTGGCTGCTTGGGTGGGTGGTGAAGTAACTGGGGCTGAAGTCGAGGGATGGCCCCTCTGATAAGAAGAACCACTAGGATGATGTGGACACTGCCTCCACATGTTCCCAAACTCGCCGCACTCAAAGAAACTCCCTGGAGCTGGAGATGAGGACTGATAGAAACCCCTGCCACCAGAATGGCCACTAGAATAATCATGCATAGAGGAACTCTGAACTGGTGGTGCTCGAGCTGCACTCTAAGCTGGGAGGGCACCGAAAGAAGAACGGCATGGCTGAGAACCACGGGGACTATGCCCGGAAGATGCACCACTATAAGCTGGGTAGACTAAATGAGGAGGCCTGAATGAACGACCTCTACCATGATGAAACTGCTCGCTGGAAAGTGCACCACAAGAACTGCCTGATCCACGACGCCTCTTGTCCTCCCTCTTCTCCTGCTCCTGGTGGCGAACTGACTTAATATCTCGAGAAATATCAAAAACCTGCTCGAATGTAGCATCTGATACTCTCTCTCGAGTCATAAATAGACGGAGCTGATAAGTGAGGCCATCCACGAACCTCCTAACCCTCTCCCTATCAGTAGGGACCAACTAGGTAGCATGTCAAGCTAACTCCAAAAACCGCATCTCATATTGTGACACTGATAGCTCCCCTGATGCAGCTGCTCAAAAAGCATGTGATGCTCTTCCCTGTGTGACTAGGGTACATACTTCTCCAAGAAGATAGTGAAGAACTGCGGCCAGGTGAGGGGTGTTGACCCAACAGGCCTACGCCTCTCAAAAGACTCCCACCAAGTGAAAGCAGCACCAGAAAACTGAAAAGTAGCAAATGAGACCCCACTGGTCTCCAAAATCCTAGCAGTACGCAACATCCTCTTACACTTATCCAGAAAACCCTTGGCATCCTCGCCCTCATCCCTACTGAATGTCGGAGGTTGTAGTCTACTAAAACTCTCCAGTCTAAGCTGCTCGTCCTCTGGCATAGCCGGAACCACGAAGTCCCGATTTGGAGCAACCGGCTGGGCTGGAATCGCCCCCAGTGTCTGTTGGCCCTGAGTAGCCTGCTCAGGTGTCCTGGCAACTGGAGTCTGACTGCCTCCCTCGGCCTGAGAAGTAGCGGCAACTGCTTGAGCAAGGGTGGTACACACAGTCAAGATCTGAGCCAAGGTCTCCTGAAGACCTGGAATAACAATAGACATTGTCGGTGCCTGAGCCTGTCCCGCTGGAGTATCTGTGATGGGAATCAGACCCTGAACAGTAGGGGGATCAACTGGCATTTCCCTGGCTACTGCACGGGCTGGCCCCCTACCTCTACCACGGCCTCGACCGCGGCCTCGACCTCTCATTGGTCTAGCAGGTGGCTGATCATCCTGATCGGTAGAGCGAGTGCTCACTATATGTGAGAGAAGGAAACAACAGAAGTTTAGATTTCCAGAATCAACAAAATGGCACAACAGAATTTAAGAAAAATGAGATTGTTCCTAAGGGTTCTGCAGCCTCTCGAAGATATACAGATTTCTCTATACCGATCCGCAAGACTCTACTAAACCTGCTCATGACCGTTGAGTCCTATGTAACCTAGGCTCATATACCAACTTGTCACGACCCCAAATCCTAAACCGGCCGTGATGGCTCCTATCGTGGAACTAGGCCAGTCAATAATCACATAATTACAGTTTTTTCTGAAATCCCAACCATTTTCAAACATTTCATAAAATATATAGAATTACTGAAATCATTAGGCACAATAAACAGTTAAACAGTCAAAACAATCCCCAAAATTCGAGTCAACATGTCATGAGAATCTAAGAAATATGCAAAAAGGTAAACTATTATAATACAAAACCTCAGAACGAATAACTAGATACAACATAAGAAGGGAAAACAGAGATGTTGCGGACACTGAACAACTACCTCTATATCCCGAACTCCAGCTCTGCACGGAATAGATGGCTAACGCTCAATATCAGCACCTATATCAGAACACAGGGGTGCAGGGAGTAATGTGAGTACGCCAACTCAGTAGTAATGAAAATAAATCAAGTCTAAGCGGCAAGAAACACATAAAACCAGCATCATCAGTTCACAATATGCACAGCCTTTCTTTCCAATAGTATATACATAGATATATGAAATCATCATGCCTTAAAACCAATTTCAGAAAAATCCTTTGAAAAATGTATTTTCCAACAATTTCAGAAATAAAAATAACTGAAAGATTTAGTGTAAAATGAAATAAATCATAAGTAGCCCCTCGGGCAAAAACATGAATCATAAATCGCCCCTTGGGCAGAACATCACTCAGCACCTCACAACCACTCAGTATCAGCCCCTTTGAAAACCTCACTGTCACTCATGCCTCCCAATCACTCATCACTCGGCACTCGGCACTCAGCACTCAGCACTCGCACTCAGTAGGTACCTGTGCTCCTGGGGGTGTGTACAGACTCCGGAGGGGCTTCTTCAGCCCAAGCGCTAATATCAAGCCACCTCGTGGCGTATCACATCCTCGCAATCAGAACCTCGGCCTCACTCAGTCAGAACCTTTCAAAAGCCCCTCAGGAGTATCAGCAAAATGGGGTACTCGACCCAAAACATCATTTTATATCTCAAAATAGTGTAAATAAGGCTGAGTTTTGAAAACAGTTTAGCACAACATGGCTGAGTGTAAATCATAATTCAATAGTGAGGAAATAACAGTAAAAAATAAAGCCCCCAAGGGGTCTAAACAAGTCGGCACGAGGCCCCAAACATGGTTTATTACCTAAATATAGAAATAGTCTTTAGAACACAATTTAACATATGATTTAGAGTAAAATATGCAACTCAATAGTTGTCACGGAGAGTACCAAGTCCAATCCAAAAATCAGTGCGCGCCACATACTCGTTATCTGATATGTGCGCCATTCTAAAAATAGTAAGAAATATGAAGTCCAGGGTTTCATACCCTCAGGACAAGATTTATAAACATTACTTACCTCTACCAGGCCACAATACTAATCCACGACGCTCTTGCCCCTCAAATTGGCTCCCGATTTCTCCGCATCTAACCAAAACCATATTAACATTATCAATATACGCTAAAGGACTAAAACCTAATCGAAAACTATCAATTTATACAAAATTCTCGAAATTCGGCCAAATTCGAGCCCCGGGCCCACGTCTCAAAATTCGATAAAATTTACATCACTAGGATCCTCGACCTCCCACAATTCTACATACCAAGAACACCACAATCAGACCACAATTGCGCACTCAAATCGCCAAAAGAATTTTCCAAACTTCCGCCCATTCTTCCCAACTTTTCTACTTTGATTTCCTCAAGTTTCAAGCCTAATCCGTCAAAAAATAACATAAAAACGAGTTTAATGGTCCGGGAACTTACCTCCACTGTAGTCCTTCGAATTTCCCCTTCAATTTGTTCTCAACCCAGCTCAATCCGCATGCAACAATGGAAGAAATGCCAAAATATTCGCGGAGGTACCTATTTATATTGTTCTGCCCAGGTAATCCGCACCTGGGGACAATTCCTCGCACCTGTGATCCCAGGTGCGCACCTGCGAAATCCCACTAACAGTCCAAACTTCGCATCTGCGAGATCCTTTCAGCACTTTCGGCTTCGCAGGTGCATCCCATGCTTCGCATCTGCGGATTCCTCCTGCCTGGACTATCTTCGTACCTGCGGTGTCGCACCTACGGCTCCCCATCTGCAGGTGCGGCCACACCAGAAGATTAACTCCAGCAGCTATTTGCTGCAATTTTCCTAATTTTAAACCTCCGCTAACCATCTGAAATCAATCTCGAGCCCCTCAGGGCCCCAACCAAACATACCAACACACCCCCATAGCATCATTCCAACTTAGTCGAGCCTTCGAAACACCCAAAATAACACGAAAACACCAAAATTACATCAAAATATGCTGCCAAATGCTCAGAGTCTATCACAAATCAGATCAATAATATCGAAATATACCAGGGAGATGAACCCTAATCGAAAACTATCAAAATTAGACATAATTCCTGAAATTGGCCAAACCCGAGCCTCGGTCCCACGTCTCGGAATTCGATAAAAATCACAAAACTAGAATCATCATTCCCTCACAAGTCTACCAATACCAAATTTACCAAAATCCGACCTCAATTGCCCCCTCAAATCATCAAAAGAAATTTATATTTCTTCCACCCATTTTTCCCAAATTTCTACTTTAATTCCTCAAATTTCATGGTAAAAATCAAGACAATTCATGAAATTAAACCAAAAATGATTGAAGAACACTTACCACAAGAATCCCATTGAAAATCTCGTCCATATTCTCCTTCCCCCGAGCTCTCTAATGGAATATTGAGTTATGGCCAAAAACCCCTGAAATTAGAACTTAAAAACTATCTACCCAGGCCTCTTTCTTCACTGCGATCGCGGGAGTCCCCACATGATCGTGAAGAACAGTCAGTTGCCCCATAAAAATTACACTACGCGATCTCACAAGACCAAACGCGATCGCATTGCTTTCCCTCCCTCTCGTACGCGATCGCAACCCCACATAGGGGATCGTATAGAAGAAAAAAGAAAACTACCTCAGAACAACCTATGTGATCGCATCCCTTTTATTGCGATCGCATATGA
Source organism: Nicotiana paniculata (assembly GCA_005239505.1). Lineage (NCBI taxonomy): Eukaryota > Viridiplantae > Streptophyta > Magnoliopsida > Solanales > Solanaceae > Nicotiana > Nicotiana paniculata. Next base: position 43,946 of record MDKI01219698.1, read on the forward strand.
GGAAACCAGTGGGCCAAAATTGCAGCAGCTACAACAGTCCCTGTAAGGCCAAACACACTCCGATAACCACCCGAAACTCACCTGAGGCCCTCGGGACCTCAACCAAACATACCAACACATCCCATAACCTTATTCAAACTTAGTCGAGCCTTCGAAACATCAAAATCACATCAAATTCAAGCCTATGAATTTTGAAACTTCTAAATTCCGCCAATGATGCCGAAACCAACCAAAACACATCTGAATGACCTAAAAATTTTCACACATATCCAAAATTACATTACGAACCTGTTCCAACTTCTGGAATTCCATTCCGACCCCGATAGCCTATTTTCCCCTACCAATCGGAAATCGCAAAAAACTAACTTTCGCCAATTTAAGCCTAATTCTACACCGGACGTCAAAACTCCATTTCTAACACACTCCTAAGTCCCAAATCACCTAATGAATCTATATGAGCCATAAAATCCACATTCCAAGGTCATTCACCAATAAGTCAACTCCTAGTTGAGTTTTTCAACTATTAAGCCAATTAAGAGACTAAGTGTCTCTGTTCTCACCACGACCATTCCGAATCCGAACCAACCGACCTGACACAACATAAATATTCAAATAAGAATACTATAAAGATGAAATATGATAAACGGGGCTAGTTTCACAGAACAACTGACCGGGTCGTTACATCCTCCCCTCTTTGTAATGACTCGGCTGGTCGTTCCGTGAGATTAGCCCTGTTTTCCTCATTTATACTTTATCATATGTTTCTTATCCTATTTATGTTGTTTTGGGTTGGTTGTTTCGGGTTCGGAGTGGTCGTGGTGAGAACAAAGACACTTAGTCTCTTAAATTAACTTAATAGTTGAAAAAGTCAACTGGGAGTTGACTTATTGGTAAACAACCTTGGAATGTGGATTTTATGGCTCGAATAGCTTCTTTAGGTGATTTGGGACTTAGGAGTGTGTTCGGAATGAAGTTTTGATGTCCAGTGTAGAATTAGGCTAGAATTGGCGAAAGTTAAATTTTTGCGATTTCTGGTCTGCAGGGAAAAATATGCTATCGGGGTCGGAATGGAATTTCGACAGTTGTAGCAGGTTCATAATGTCATTTTGGATATGTGTGCAAATTTTCAGGTCAATCAGATGTGTTTTGGTTGGTTTCGGCATCATTGGCGAAATTTAGAAGTTTCGAACTTCATAGGCTTGAATTTGATGTGATTTTGGTATTTTGTATTGTTTTTGTGTTTCGAAGGCTCGACTAAGTTTGAATGATGTTATGGGGTATGTTGGTAGGTTTGATTGAGGTCTCAAGGGCCTCGGGTGTATTTCGGATGCTCAAACGGGCACTTTTGGTCTTTGGGAGATCGCTGATTTTCTGGTGCTTTAGCAGCAGTGGTTTGTTCATTGCGATTGCGTGAGTTCATCCACGATCGTGTAGGGTAAATTTTGAGGCAGTCAGGTTTGTTTTATGCGATTGCGTAATAAATATTGCGATCGCATAGGTTGCGCAGCTAAAGCAGTGCGATCGCGTGGCCCTTTGTGCGATCACATAAATGTTCTGAGGCGCGTGTGTAGGATGGATATTTGAGCTATGTGAATGTCTAGAGTGGTCCGGACTGTGCATCACAATCGCATGGCTGGAGACGCAATCGCACTGAAGGAAATATTAGTGTTGGGCAGAATGTTTTAAATAGCCCTTTCTTACGATTCACCAATAAGTCAACTCCTAGTTGAGTTTTTCAACTATTAAGCCAATTAAGAGACTAAGTGTCTCTGTTCTCACCACGACCATTCCGAAGCCGAACCAACCGACCTGACACAACATAAATAGTCAAATAAGAATACTATAAAGAGGAAATAGGGTAAACGGGGCTAGTTTCACAGAACAACTGACCGGGTCGTTACATCCTCCCCTCTTTGTAATGACTCGGCTGGTCGTTCCGTGAGATTAGCCCTGTTTTCCTCATTTATACTTTATCATATGTTTCTTATCCTATTTATGTTGTGTTGGGTTGGTTGTTTCGTGTTCGGAGTGGTCGTGGTGAGAACAGAGACACTTAGTCTCTTAAATTAACTTAATAGTTGAAAAAGTCAACTGGGAGTTGACTTATTGGTAAACGACCTTGGAATGTGGATTTTATGGCTCGAATAGCTTCTTTAGGTGATTTGGGCCTTAGGAGTGTGTTCGGAATGAAGTTTTGATGTCCAGTGTAGAATTAGGCTAGAATTGGCGAAAGTTAGTTTTTTGCGATTTCTGGTCTGCAGGGGAAAATAGGCTATCGGGGTCGGAATGGAATTTCGACAGTTGTAGCAGGTTCATAATGTCATTTTGGATATGTGTGCAAATTTTCAGGTCAATCAGATGTGTTTTGGTTGGTTTCGGCATCATTGGCGAAATTTAGAAGTTTCGAACTTCATAGGCTTGAATTTGATGTGATTTTGGTATTTTGTGTTGTTTTTGTGTTTCGAAGGCTCGATTAAGTTTGAATGATGTTATGGGGTATGTTGGTAGGTTTGATTGAGGTCTCGAGGGCCTCGGGTGTGTTTCGGATGCTCAAACGGGCACTTTCTGTCTTTGGGAGATCCCTGATTTTCTGGTGTTTTAGCAGCAGTGGTTTGTTCATTGCGATTGCGTGAGTTCATCCACGATCGTGTAGGGTAAATTTTGAGGCAGTCAGGTTTGTTTTATGCGATTGCGTAATAAATATTGCGATCGCATAGGTTGCGCAGCTAAAGCAGTGCGATCGCGTGGCCCTTTGTGCGATCACATAAGTGTTCTGAGGCGCGTGTGTAGGATGGATATTTGAGCTATGTGAATGTCTAGAGTGGTCCGGACTGTGCATCGCAATCGCATGGCTGGAGACACAATCGCACTGAAGGAAATATTAGTGCTGGGCAGAATGTTTTAAATAGCCCTTTCTTACGATTTTTTGTCTAATTTCCTCCAGTGTTGAGCGGGTTTGGAGCTCTTTGAGAGGGTTGGAAGAGGAAATCGAAGGGAATCACTTGGAGGTAAGATTTTCAACTTCATAACTCGATTCTATGTCTTTTTCTAAGTAATTAAACCGGAAATTTGTTGGATTTAACCCAAAATTGGGGAAGTTACGTGCATGGAATTGGAAATTTCTTTTGATGATTTGAGTGGGCAATTGTGGCCCGATTTTGGTGTTTTTGGTATGTATAGAGTCATAGGAGGATGAGGATTCTAGTGACGTAAATTTTATAGAATTTTGAGATGTGGGCCCAAGGCTCGGGTTTGGCCGAATTTTGAGAATTGTGTCTAAATTGATAATTTTCGATTGGGTTTTGTTCCTTTAGCGTATATTGATGACATTAATCTCGTTTTGGTTAGATTCGGAGCTTTTGGGAGCCAATTAGAGGGGCAAGAGCATCGAGGAGTAGATTTTGGGATGTTTTGAGGTAAGTAACGATTGTAACTCTAAACCTGAGGGTATGAAACCCCCATAGTTGATATTGTTTGGTAAATGAGGTGACGCACATGCTAGGTGACGAGCGTGGGGGCGTGTACTGATAGGGATTGTGACATGATCCATCTCGTAGCGACTATTAAGTCGCGTATTCGATTTGAAACCTTGTGATATCCAGTATTTTAGAAATTTATACTTGATTATGGGCTGTGAGCCATGTTTGGGGCCTTGTGCCGACCTATTTAGACCCTAAGAGGTACGTTTACACTATTCTACCACTATCTTGATAGAACATCTATGAACTCAGTCATGTTTACCACTTGTTGTTATTTTCACTGTTATCACACTTTTTGAAACTCTGAGAAGTATTTTGGGCTAAGTCCCGTGAGTTGAGATGAATTGCCCGAGTGGCTTGTGAGGATGACTGAGTCAGGCCGAGAGCCAAGTATGTGAGGATAGTTATGGATCGGGCTGCACGCCGCAACAATATATATATGTCTAGGCCGAGAGCCGAGTATGTGAGGATAGTTATGGGATTGGGCTGCACGCCGCAACAATATATATGTTATATATTACATATGGGTTCGGCTGCACGCCGCAACAATATGGATTATATATGGGTCGGGTTGCACGCCGCAGCATTATATGTTATATATGGATCGGGCTGCACGCCGCATCAATATACATATTGGATCAGGCTGCACGCCACAACAAATATAGCGCTTGGGCTGTAGGAGCCCCTCTGGAGTCTGTACACCCCCAGTGGGTGCAGTCGACTATTATATAGATCAGGTTGCACGCTGCAACGTATGTTATAAGGGTCGGGTTGCACGTCGCAGCAGTATGTGTGTGTGTGTGTGTATATATATATATATATATATATATATATATATATATATATATATATTGGATCGAGCTGCCAGCCGCAGCAGTTGTGTGTATTCATGGTACTTGTTGTGTACGAGTGTTTAAGTGACAACATGAGATTCTGATAGTGGAGTCACGAGTGACTGAGAGGCTTGCCCGAGAGGCTTTATTGTGAGTGATATTGTGCCCGAGGGGCTTATATTTTATGAAACTACTATTTTTCACTCTTCTTTACACTAAGCCTCTGATGATAAAGTTGGACAAATGATTTTATGTGATATTTTTAAATGGAAACTGGATTTTTATGAAATATTCGAAATGTAGATTCCTGACTTGATTTATTCATTTCCACCGTTATTCATTATATGTATTTACATGATTTATAAATGCTCGTCACTACACTCAAGTTTTTAGTTACTTTGATTACTTACTGAGTTGGCATACTCACGTTACTCCCTGCACCTCTGTGTGCAGATCCAGGTACCAGACCATCTCACTAGTTGATTTTCGGACACGCCTGGAGTTTGTTCGAGGATCGAGGTAGCTACTCATCATCCCCAGCTCTCCTCCTTTCCTTTCCTTTCCTCAGATCATAATTTTTGTCTTTTGTACTTCAGACTTTTGTAGTAGCAAGTCACCATGCTGTACATTGTATTTATAGTCCTAGATGCTCATGACAGTTGACTCCTGGTTTTGGGAAAGTGTATAAATTTTCATGTCACATTGTTGTTTTTAAAATCTGCTATTTTTGGGAAATTATGAATTATTGTGATAGTCTGAAATGGTTGCTAGCCTAGTTCCATGATAGGCGCTATCACGGCCAGCTTAGGATTTTGGATCGTGACAAGTTGGTATCAGAGCCTAGGTTACATAGGACTCAACGGTCATGAGCAGGTTTAGTAGAGTCTTGGGGATCAGTACGGAGACGTCTGTACTTATCTTCGAGAGGCTGCAGAACCCTTAGGAACAATCTCATTTTCGTGAATTCTATCGTGCCAATTTGTTGATTCTGGAAATCTAAACTTTTGTTGTTTCATTCTGATCACGCTCAACTATGTCTAATAAAAGACTAAGCGGGCATTGTAAATATAATCCGGGGTATTAAGCCCAGAGTCGATCCCACAGGGAATTAACGTATCAAGAAAGCCATTAAAATACTAAACTCTCACTTAATCAACTTCCTCAAACTTTATGAATAATAATCGACGTTGTAATTACCACTAAGATCAATGGAATTGCTAAACTAAGATTAACTAACAGCAGTTGTAAACAATTGGAATAAAGGTCTAAGGCAATGGTTTCCCCCGTTGCTACTTTCCTTAGTTGTATGTTCCAATAGCTTTGACTTGGTTGTCTCTATCAACCATGAACTCTCCAGCTATCGTAAATCTCTCTCGAGCATTTATGATAATTTACTTGTCGCACTCTCTCGAGCTACGCTAGCTATATTTACATTACAGCTCACTTTAGATTGCACCCAAGGTATATTATCTCTAACCCAACCTCTAAACCCTCGGTTATGACTCCCGTCTATACTCCGGGAGTGATGTTGTTCAAAAACTACCTAAAAATGCACTCCCTCTCAAGCAGATACATAATAAATAGTAACCGCTACTTGAGGACCCTTCAACTAACTACAATCAAAATGTAGTTGAACAAATAGAGATAAATAACCAACTCAAAACTATATTAACATGTCAACGAGTTCATCCCCAACAGGTTTCACCAAAACCTTAGATTAAAGTATTTACCTACACATAATAGAAATGAAAACTACAAAGGAATCCATAGTCAATGGAAAAATAACAAAAGAAGAAAATAAGGATTGATGCCCCAATTGCCTCCTTGCCTCTTGCCTTCGCTTTTTTTGGTGTTCTAAACTGTAAAACCTGATTCTCCCCTTCTCTTGGGCGAAGTGGACCTTATATAATTGATGTAGAATGGCCTGGAACTTTCAAAATTTACCCCTGAAATAATGCCTCATGCGTCTGGACTAGCGCGGGCGCGCTATGCCCGCGCTCGTGGGGTTTCTGTCTGCCTCTGGATCGCTGGACTAGTGCGGGCGTGCTAATTCAGCGCTAGTGCCTGCACTAAAAGAGTTCTTCACTGCCTCATGAGATCTGAACTAGCGCGGGCGCGCTAATGCCCGCGCTAGTAGGGTTTTCCACTGTCTCCGCATTCATCCCTGAGTCTTCAGTCTTCAATTCATCCAAAAGGTACCCCATGGTCTATTCTACTTCAATTCTTGCCTGGATCACCGTCATAAGCTTTCCTTACGGTATTGCACTCCTGTGAAACACACAAGTCACCATTAGAGCACATTTTATCCTTATTTCACATACTTAAGACAGTAAAGCATCAATAAGTTAGAGTATAACATAAGCCAAACCATACACTTGTAGCCTATTATCAACACCCCACACTTAAATCATTGCTAGTCCTCAAGCAATCCACTACATTTTTACTCGGCCTCTTTTCATCAAGCGCTTCCGTACAGTGACACCCCACAACCAAGTCACAAGCATCTCTCGCAGTGTAACATCCATACCTCAAATGGCGACTCTCTCATGCCGTGTCATGTTTTACTTTCTCATATTGCTTTGCAGGGGGTCAAGACTTACCTCTTTTTCATGAATCACGTGCCCTCACATCACACATTTGAGAGTAGTTCCATAACATATAATTTTCAAAACAATAGGAACTTTTAGATAGGAAAAATTCGCTCACTCTCACACAGAACATTCATATGCTACACAGACACACCATAGGCTTGCCCGTAGTGTAATACTCCCCTAATCGAGTTCGTTTAGTCCAAGATCAATAGGTCTTTACTTGGTTGTAATGTAGGCTAAGGAACTGGTAGGATACATTTGGGTGTAGTGACTAACCTCCCTAAGCACTTTTAATACATTTACATTAACATTCCACCCATTTCTCCCGTGTTACCAGACTTTTCACCACACTTTGTTTCATGATTACCCCTATTCTTCTCAAGTGCAACTTTTTGTTTTGTTTTGTTTTTTTTTCTACCACTCACTGCGAAGGACTACAAATTGTGATTGTTCTTTTTCTTATATTATTTTTTTTTTCTAAGTGGATTTCACTTTTGCATTCAATTTCTTTTCAACTTTGCACCTTTTACTCTATTCCCTTGTGTTTCCTTACAAACCAAACCTCTACCCCACAATTTGACTTTTACATCACAACAAACAATCTAAGTGCTCCAGGGAGGTACAAGGTTCAAACAGACAGGATACTCGAACACTTGATATGGCTCATCACATGGTTAGAAAAGAAATAGGCTCATAGGCTCAAACATGGTTAACTATGTTCAAATACTTTCAGGTGGATACATAATTTTTCTAGATTACAAGGAAATGCCTATATCCCTTCTCGGACTAAACAAGCCTCTATTTCGATTTGTACACACACGGGGCAAGTTCTAGCTATCAAATGTAAGCATAGAATATAATATAGATAATCTCACACACACTTGGCACATAATTCAATCCAAATTGGTTCTCAACACACTCCATCAAGCATTCGAGATAGTTGCACATGCATCATTAAGGCAATCTACAAGAGTCACCAAAAGAGCCTAAGCGTCACACCCAAAGAGTCATGGTGTTAGGGTGTGTGAGGGTTGCTTTTTCTCATTCAATTCCTTGCCCAAGAAGTTCCTACTAACAACTAAAAATAAAACGAAGAAGCTAGCTATACCCGGTTCAAACTAAACCCTTGGAAGAGAACCGAGGTCAAAATAAAAACCAAGGGGGAGTTACTACACTACCTACAAACGAAAATAAATAAACAATAAAAATATCTTTTTGGTATTTTCTTTGGACTAACTTCCCTCAAGAAAACTACCTAAGAAGTCCGTCGTCGGGAAGAGTCCTCTACATATGTCTTTTTTTTTTTTGGTAACCGCCTTGGACCCTCAAGAACTCCTGGAACATGGATCCATCGTCAGGCCAAGATGATAAAATATAATTATTTACACCTAGAAATCACTACAAAATTAATACTAACCTACAATTGTAACGTGCCAAATCAAAATAACTAAATTAACATATCTACAAATACAACATACATACAGGGAATCCACCCCCACCCCACACTTAAAATAAGGACATGTCCTCATGGCCAAACAAAACATAGTAAGGGAGAGGGAACTTCCCTAACAGATCAATCTTGATCGGAGACGGAGCCGGCGTCGACCTTGCACGCCCGACCCAAAGCACAGAGCCAACCAATGATTTTCTTTTCTGATCTCCTCTGCTGAGTGGCCGTCTCATCTACTCTTGTACCCAAGTCAGCTACCGAGGTCCTCAGCCCAACTACATCGTGCTCTAAGCGGTCCAACCGTTGTCCCCGACTGGACCCAGATGGGCCTGCAACTTCCGCAGCCTGTGGTGGCGCTGTCTTCTCACCCACAATCTCCACCTCGTCATCATCCTGGTATGGATTCGCATCATCCTCCTCCTTCTCATTAATATCATCAGAATTGTCCCCATCCAACTCTTTCGGTGCTACCGGTCCCTTGCCAATTTTGACCCTCTTTGTCGTGAATGGATGCACTGAAGGGACTTGATCGTCTATAGACGGGTTATAAGGCACATTTGCCTGAAGACATAATCGGGTAACCAGGGACGGATAGTATAACCCGTATCGTGGAACCTTGAAACGTTGGAACATTTCATCATGTATAACTCTGGCCACGTCTAATGGGGCATTGGTCATGAAACACCAAAGAGGCACCCTCGAGGTATGTTCACCTCAGACAGTTTCTTGGAGGGTAGGAGGCGGCTGTTTATGAAGTACACCCAACACTTGGCCTCAAACTTGAGGGCCGAGGAGTGGAAATTGTTCCCATACTTGTACCATTGTAAAGTGGCCCCTGTTTGACATATGATATCAGTGAAAGTAGACCAGGGAGTGTATTGTCCACTGAATGTTTAGTAGCCGTCCACATACCCCTCAACTGGTGGAGGTAGCCTGTACAGAATCGGATGGTGTCTAGGGAGGCATCGACAGGTCTCTTGCGCACAGTCACAGCATGATTCACATGTTCCGGAAGGTTCGTGTAGAACTCCCGAACAAGAGCAACATTAGCCACATCAGGCTCCTCCATGAATATTTATAGTCCTCGTCGCCTCAGCTCGACGGGTATATTGGGACAGGGGTTCCCTAATTCCCTGGGGTCCATGGCCTGTTCCGGCACAATTGTTTTGGCCTCTTTTTTTCTCAATAGGTCCTTGGCTTTGGCCGAGATGAATTTCTGACTGTCGAAGGGCCTTGAGTCAACGGATTTTTGAGGCCGGCCTCCGGTGTTGGCTTGAGGAGGGCAGCTGGAGGAGGATCCAGTGGCTTGGCGCTTTCGGGGTGGCATGGTACCTGCAAAACGGCCATTATCAGCTTAGTACAAACGGGTGACCCAACCCATGGCTACTCAGACTTCACCACGAAATTGGTCACTACACTTCCTCCAAAGAGGCATTTTTATAAACATGTGGTGGGCAATGGCTACGTTTAAGCCCAAACCTTTACTAAAGCATAATAAGCACCACCACATTACCCCAATAAACACACATCACCCCCACCATTCATGAGTTGCAAGTTCTCAAACCTACACAACTACTATCAAGTATATCTACCCAAGACTAAGACTACATTCTACCATACAAAGCAAAAAATAAAGAAAAGAAAGCTAAAACGAAATTGAAAAATAAAAAAACAAAATCAAAGGAAGAAGTACATACCTGTAGAGAGAATGAGAGGAGGAAAGTCAAAGGGTAGTGAAGGGTTTCATGTGAGTGGGTTTTTCTTAGGCCTAGATTTTTCTAAGTGTGGAGGAGGAGGGATAAATTTAGGGGGAATGAAGAAGAAGAAGAAGAAGAAGAATAAGAAGAAGAAGAAGGGGGAAAGGGTTTATGTGAGAGGAGGAGAGAGAATGTGGGAGTGAGAGGGTTGGGGCGGTTGGGTAGGGTTTAACTTATTTGGGTAAAAGAAAAAAAAAGAGAAAATAACAAAATTAAAAAAAAACTTACCTGGGTTCGAGTCCACTAGCGCGGCCTTAGCGCGGGCGCGCTAGTGGAAGGCATCGTGGGGTAGTGGAAAATGTCACTAGCGTGGTCTTATTGCTGGGTTAGTGCCGCGCTAGTGAAGGAATACTTGGGGCAGTGTAAAACCCCACTAGCACAGGCTTAGTGCTGGATTAGCGTGGCCACGCTAGTGGAATTGAAGCTGGGGCAGTGTAAAACCTGACTAGCGCTGCCTTAGCGCTGGCTTAGCACAGGCGTGCTAGTCCAGGCGTCCCCATCTATATTACTTTGTTTTCTTCATCCTTGGGGGATTTTTCCCGCCCCTTTTCTCGAACACCTGCACATGTTAGTATCTACCCTATAAACACTATAAATGTTAGGTTGTCTCCCAACCAGCGCTTGACTTAACGACCCGGCACGACGGGTAAAACAGTCAATGGGTTGCCTCCCATGAAGAGCCTGATTTAATGTCGCGACACAATGCAGAGTAGGCGAAATTAAGGATCGGTTAACCTTTGTGGTTTATCGAGACACACCTCAGACAACTCTTTTGTGTCATCCATTCCCACATACAGTTTGCGTCGTTGGCCATTAACCTTGAAGGTGTCGGTGCCATTTTCACTAGTTATCTCCACAGCCCCATACGGAAACACTCCGGTAACACTGAATGGCCCAGACTATCGGGACTTAAGCTTACCAGGAAACAGTCTCAACCTTGAATTGTACAATAATACCTTGTCTCCCGGTTTGAAGTTTCTGTCCACAATGTGCTTGTCATGTAGCCTCTTCATTCTTTCCTTGTATATCCTCGTACTTTCAAAAGCGTGATATCTGAATTCCTCCAGCTCATGCAGCTCTGTTCGTCTATTTTCCCCAGCAGCATCGGGGTCCATGTTCAATTGCTTTAGGGCCCCCCAAGCTTGAAGTTCTAGCTCCACAGGCAGATGACACGCCTTCCCAAATACCAACTTGTATGGGGATATACCGATTGGTGTTTTGAATGCGGTCCTATAGGCCCAGAGTGCATCGTCAAGCTTTTTCTCCCAATCCGTTCTTGTGGCGTTTACAGTTTTCGTGAGCACACTCTTGATCTCTCGGTTAGAGACCTCTACCTGCCCGCTAATTTGGGGGTGATACGGGGTGGCCACCCTGTGGCACACATCATATTTATCCAGCAACTTCTCAAAGACACGATTGCAAAAGTGTGTGCCCCCATCACTTATAATGGCTCTCGAAATCCCAAACTGGGTGAAAATATTCTTCTTCAAAAACCCCACCACCACTCTCGAATCATTGGTGAGGAATGCTGCAGCTTCCACCCATTTGGACATGTAATCTACAGAAACAAGTATGTACTTATTGCCGTAAGAGCTTGCAAAGGGACCCATGAAATCGATCCCCCAAACATCGAACACCTCAATTTCCTGAATTGGTTTCATAGGCATCTCATGTCGACAGGATATGTTTTCCGTTCTTTGGCATTCGTTGCATCCTTTTACCCACTGGTGGGCATCCTTAAAAATTGTTGGCCAGTAGAAACCGGTCTCTAACACCTTTGCTGCTGTCCGGACTCCTCCAAAGTGTCCCCCATAAGGTGACACGTGACAAGCCTGCAAAACAGAAAATTGTTCTATCTCGGGGACGCATCTCCGGATCATGTTATCAATACAAATTCTGAACAAATACGGTTCGTCCCAATAGTAGTTTTGGCAGTCACGATAAAATTGTTTCTTTTGCACAGAGGAGAGCTCATATGGGTCGATGCCGCATGCCAGGTAATTAGCAATATCTGCATACCATGGCACCTCTCCCACACATGTGGCTAGCAGCTGCTCATCTGGAAAGGTTTCCAGAATATCCTCAGACTCAGGTGCCTTTTCAGCACCTTCAAGGCGTGACAAATGATCAGCGACTTGGTTCTCCGTTCCCTTACGGTCACGAATCTCCAAGTCAAACTCTTGCAAAATCGGTACCCAACGAATTAGGCGTAGCTTAGACTCTCTTTTCTCGACTAAGTACCAAATGGCTGCGTGATCAGTGTACACGATCACCTTTGACCTGATCAGGTAAGACCTGAACTTGTCAAAGGCAAACATTACAGTCAACATCTCTTTTTCTGTTACCGTGTAATTCACCCGAGCTCCACTAAACGTCCTACTTGCGTAGTAAATTGGGTTCATTACCTTATCTCTGAGCTGACCCAACACAGCTCCCACAACATAGTTACTAGCATCACACATGAGTTCGAATGGTTTCTCCCAGTCGGGGGCAACTATAATCGGTGTTATGAATAACCGCTTCTTTAGCTCCTCAAAGCCACCTTGCAATCATCAGAAAACACAAATGGGTTATATTTTTCTATCAACTTACAGAGAGGGTTGGCAATTTTGGAGAAATCCTTGATGAATCGCCGGTAGAATCCGGCGTGTCCTAGGAAGCTACGAATATCTTTGACTGACGTGGGCGGTGGGAGTATTTCAATCGCGTCTACCTTGGCTCTGTCCACCTAAATACCTTTACTCGAAACCAAGTGTCCCGAGACGATTCCTTCTGGTACCATGAAATGGCACTTCTCCCAATTCAGCACTAGGTTCGTCTCGATGCACCTCTTCAGTACACGGTTTAAAGTTTCTAGGCATTCATCAAATGAATTTCCCACCATTGAGAAATCGTCCATGAAGACCTCCATAATATCGTCCACCATGTCTGTGAAAATGGCCATCATGCACCGTTGGAATGTTTCAGGTGCATTGCAGAGGCCAAATGGCATCCTCCTGAAATCAAACACCCCATAAGGGCATGTGAAGGAGGTCTTTTCCCTATCCTCCGGGGCAATAGAAATCTGGTTGTACCCCGAATACCCGTCAAGGAAACAAAAATGAGACCTCCCTGATAGCCGGTCGAGCATCTGATCAATGAAGGGAAGTGGGAAGTGGTCTTTGCGGGTGGCAAGGTTCAACTTTCTGTAGTCCATGCATATTCTCCAACCCGTGACGGTTCTAGTGGATATAAGCTCATTTTTATCATTCTTTACCACCGTCATACCATCCTTCTTTGGTACACACTGTACTGGGCTAACCCAGCTGCTGTCAGAGATGGGGAAAATGATTCCCGCATCTAACCACTTTATAATTTCCTTCTTCACCACTTCCTTCATATTTGGGTTCAAGCGCCTTTAGTGTTCCCTAGAAGGTATGTGTCCTTCTTCCAGGAGAATCTTGTGCATGTAATAGGCTGGGCTGATCCCTTTGATATCTGCCATGGTCCAACCAATGGCAGTCTTGGATTCTGAAAGTACCTGTAACAACTGTTGTTCCTGCACATCTAACAAACCAGATGAGATAGTAACAGGTAATGTAGAGTTAGGTCCAAGAAACGCATACCTGAGATGAGCTGGTAAAGGCTTCAACTCTAACTTGGGTGGTTCTTCAACTGAGGGCTTTGCTGGCGGACTCTCTCTCTTTTCCAAGTGTAATGGTTCAATTTCGAGAGCCCTCGACCATGCCCTTTTTCCTTCCAGTGCTAATACCCATTCTGCTAGTTCATCACCGTTCACATCATCTAAGTTCATCAAACATGCAGTCAAAGGATTCCCCAGAAGTCAAGGATGCATCATCTTCTTCCAGTATCACGTCCACGACATCAATAAGAGAGCAGTTGGAGAACTCACTTGGCCGCCTCATAGACTTCTGCATGTTGAACGTGATTTCTTCATCATTGAGCCTCATCTTAAGCTCACCAGTCTCACAATCGATGAGGGCTCTGCCTGTGGCCAAGAATGTCCTTCCCAAGATTATGGGAATTTCCTCATCTACCCGACAGTCTAGGATCACAAAGTCAACAGGGAAAAAAAACTTCCCCACTTGCACTAACACATCGTTAAGAATACCCGACGGTCTCTTCACCGTCCTATCAGCAAGTTGCAACAACATGGAGGTAGGTCTGGCTCTATTAATCCCCATTCTTTTATAGATGGTCAGCGGCATCAGATTGATGTTGGCCCCAAGTCACATAGAGCTTTGGTGAAAGCAAAGTTGCCAATGGTACAAGGAATTGTAAAACTCCCTGGGTCAGACAATTTTTCAGCAATAGGACGCATCACCACCGCACTACAAGTCTAGATAAGGGTGACAATAGCTAGATCTTGGAAGTCAAATTTTATAGACATCAAGTCCTTCATCATTTTAGCAAAGCCAGGCATTTCCTTCAACGCATCAATCAATGGGATATTTACCTGTATTTGCTTTAACATGTCCAAGAACTTCTTATACTACTCATCCTTCTGGTATTTCTCCAGCCTTTGAGGGAATGGAGCTGGCGGTCTCTTCTTTCCTGCTATCTGTTCTTTTTCCTTTTCAACCACCACCTCTACTGCTGGCTCTGTGATTTCCTCTAATTCTTTCTCAGCTTCACTTTGCTTACTGGATTCTCTTTCAGCTGGCTGTACTGTTACCTTGGTCAAATGAGTCGAGTCATCAATTTCAATAGGCACTTGCACTAGTGTATCTGTCTGTCTGCTTTCACGCACCATCTCCTGTTCCAGGTCCAGGTCTCTGCCATTGCGGAGACTCACTGCCATTAGCTTCTTTGGGCCCTGGTCCCTTGGATTCACTTGAGTATCAGCAGGTAAAGTTACATGAGGACGATTGTTCACTGCATTTGAAATTTTCCCCAGCTGCACCTCGATATTTTTAATGGCTGAGTCATGGGCATCTACTCTTTCACTGATCTTTGCAGTTGACCCAATAACCTGTTACATCATAGCTTCTAACCTGTAGAACCTATCTTCTTATCTCCCCCCATGTTGTTGCTGAGGGGGATTATAAGCTTTTTGCTGAGCCTGGTTGTTGTATCCCTGAGATCGTTGGTAAGGTGACATGTTACCCTGAGGTCTCATGGAACCCATGTTCCCATTGTTGTGCTGCAGATGAGGTGGTCTATAAGGTTGAACCTGCTGACCCCAGTTCTGACCTCCCTGTCTCTGACCTCCATAATTTGACACATAGTTCATGTCTTCAGGGTAGGGTGCTTGATTGTAGTTTGCATTCCAGTGATTACCCATAGGTTGACTTACACAAGATGTGCACAATCCCCCATTGGTAGTATCTGCTTCACGCCTGATTCCTCCACCTTATTTGTGAGAATACTCATCTGAGTCATCAATGTAGCCATGTTCTCAACCATAGTATTAGATGGGTCTAATGGCACCGAGTGAACAATTGGGGTGATAGGTGCACCCCTGGTGGTCCATCATGAATTTTGTGCCATTGTGTCAAGTAAGCTTTGGCACTCTCTCCATGTTTTGCTGAGGTAAGCCCCACCTGTCAAGGCATCAATGTTGGCTTTCACACTATCTGCTAAACCCATGTAGAATCTCTTCCCCAACATTTGCTCAGGAATACCATGGTGTGGACAAATAACCAGCATCCCTTTAAATCTCTCCATGTCTCTTGTAGTGTTTCCATGGGCTTTTGTCTGAAACTTATTATCTCGTCTATCTGTTGTGCTGTCTTGTTGGGAGGATGAAATTTTCCCATAAATTGCTTGACCAAATCCTCCTATGTAGTAATAGAATTGATGGGGGGAGAATTTAGCCAAGTCTGAGCAACACCTGTTACCGAGAACGGAAACAATAACAGTCTTAAAGCATCCAGGGTAACATTCGGTTGTCGCTGGGTTTTGCATATGGACAAGAAGTTCTTCAAATGTTGTTGAGGGTCCTCGGCATATGACCTCGAAAATAGTCCCTTATTCTGCAACAAATGCAACATATTATTCGTGATCTGAAAAGATTTTGCTTCAATATGATGGACCACAATCATGGTACCCAAGTTGTCAGCTGTGGGTTGCACCCAGTCGTATAATAGCGCCTCATGTGCAATGGGCGCCTGAGGCACAACATTTCTTGCTGCAGGGTTGATCAGCCCATCACCCTGAACCTCATCAATAATGTTAGCTCTGTTGTTCAATTATGCCATATTCAGTTCAATTGGTTCAATGTTTGTCTGTTGTCTGTTTCTCCGATTGGCTTTGTTCAATGCCCTGAAAATCATTTCGGGGTTTGGTAAAGCTTCAAACACGTCACCAGTTCTCGAAGAGTTCCTAGGAATGCCCCTGTACCACAAGTTCAACAAACGTTAGAATTTCAATAAATGAGTGAAATCAAAGAAACTTGACGTAAATTGAGAATTTTTGTATTTTTCTTCACTATCTCAATAATACCGTCAAGTCCCCGGAAACGGCACCAAAATTTGATCACGCTCAATTGTGTCTAATAAAAGACTAAGCGGGCGTTGCAAATATAATCTGGAGTATTAAGCCCAGAGTCGATCCCACAGGGAATTAACGTATCACGAAAGCCATTAAAATACTAAACTCTCACTTAATCAACTTCCTCAAACTTTATGAATAATAATCGATGTTGTAATTACCACTAAGATCAATGAAATTGCTAAACTAAGATTAACTAACAACAATTGTAAACAATTGGAATAAAGGTCTAAGGCAATAGTTCCCCCGTTGGTACTTTCTCTAGTTGTATGTTCCTATAGCTTTGACTTGGTTGTATCTATCAACCATGAACTCTCCAGCTATCGTATATCTCTCTCGAGCATTTATGATAATTTACCAGTCACACTCTCTCGAGCTACGCTAGCTATATTTACGTTACAGCTCACTTTAGATTGCACCCGAGGTATATTATCTCTAACCCAACCTCTAAACCCTCGATTATGACTCTTGTCTATACTCCTGGAGTGATGTTATTCAACAACTACCTAAATATGCACTCTCTCTCAAGCAGATACATAATAAATAGGAACCGCTAGTTGAGGGCCCTTCAACTAACTAATATCAAAACGTAGTTGAACAAATAGAGATAAATAACCAACTCAAAACTATATTAACATGCCAACGAGTTCATCCCCAATAGGTTTCACCAAAACCTTATATTAAAGTATTTAGCTACACATAATAGCAATGAAAACTACAAAGGAATCCATAGTCAATGGCAAAATAACAAAAGAAGAAAATAAGGATTGATGCCCCAATTGCCTCCTTGCCTCTTGCCTTTGCTTTTTTTGGTGTTCTAAACTCTAAAACCTGATTCTCCCCTTCTCTTGGGTGAAGTGGACCTTATATAGTTGATGTATAATGGCCTGGACTTCCAAATTTACCCCTGAAATAATGATTCGCGCGTCTGGACTAGCGCGGGCGCGCTAAGGCTGCGCTATGCTCGTGCTAGTGGGGTTTCTGTCTGCCTATGGATCGCTGGACAAGTGCGGGCGTGCTTATGTCGTGCTAGTGCCCGCGCTAAAAGGGTTCTTCACTACCTCATGAGAGCTGCACTAGCGCGGGCGCTCTAATGTCCGCGCTAGTAGGGTTTTCCAATGTCTCCGCATTCATCTCTGAGTCTTCAGTCTTCAATTCATCCAAAAGGTACCCCATGGTTTATTCTACTTGAATTCTTGCCCGGATCACCGTCATACGCTTTTCTTACGGTATTACACTCCTTTGAAACACACAAGTCACCATTAAAGCACATTTTATCCTTATTTCACATACTTAAGACAGTAAAGCATCATTAAGTTAGATTATCACATAAGCCAAACCATACACTTTTAGCCTATTATCACATTCTCTCACAGATGGTGAGGACTCGCGCTACCAATCAGGGTGATCAGCCACCGGCGAGACCGATGAGAGGTCGAGACCGTGGTCGAGGCCGTGATAGAGGTAGGGGACCAGCCCGTGCAACAGCCAGGGCAGTACCAGTTGATCCCCCTACTATTCAGGATCAGGTTCCCGCCACAGATGCTCCAGCGGGATAGACTCAGGCACCGGCAATGCCTATGATTATTCTGGGTCTTCAGGAGACCTTGGATCATATCTTGACAGTATGTACCACCCTTGCTCAGGCAGTTTCCGCTACTTCTCAAGCCAGGGGAGGCAGTCAGTCTCCAGTTGCCCATACACCTGAGCAGGTTATTCAGGGCCACCAGACACCGGGGGCGGTTCCTGCCCAGCCGGTTTCCTCAGTTCGGGACTTCATGGTTCCGACTATGCCAGAGGACGAGCAGCGTAGACTGGAGTGATTTAGTAGACTACAGTCTCCATCATTCAGTGGTGCTGAGGGCAAGGATGCCTCAGGTTTTCTGGATAAGTGTTAGAGGATGCTTCATACTGTCAGGATTCTGGAGACCAGTGGGGTCTCGTTTGCTACTTTTCAGTCTGCTTTCACTTAGTGGGAGTTTTTTGAGAAACGTAGGCCTGTTGGTTCAGCACCCCTCACCTGACAGCATTTCTCCACTATCTTCTTGGAGAAGTATGTACCCCAGTCTCACAGGGTGGAGCAGCGCAGGCATTTTGAGCAGCTGCATCAGGGGGAGCTATCAGTGATGCAGTATGAGATGCGGTTTATAGAGTTGGCTCATCATGCCACCGAGTTGGTCCCTACTGATAGGGAGAGGATTAGGAGGTTCGTGGATGGCCTCACTTATCAGCTCCGCCTTTTCATGACTCGAGAGAGGGTATCAGATGCTACCTTCAAGTAGGTTGTCGATATTTCTCGAGATATTGAGTCGGTTCATTTCCAGGAGCGAGAAGATAGGGAGGCCAAGAGGCCTCGTGGATCAGGTGGTTCTAGTGGTGCTCCTTCTAGGGGGCAGTCTCAGCATGGTAGAGGTCGTTCATTCAGGCCTCCTCGGTCCGGCCGCCCAGCCCATAGTGGTGCATCTTTGGGGCATGGTCCCCGCAGTTCTCATCCAGGAAGTTCTTCATTCGGTGCCCTTCCAGACTAGAGTGCAGCTCGAGCACCATCAGTTCAGGGTTCCTCTATTCATGGTTCTCCTAGTGGCTATTCTGGTGCTAGGGGTTCTTTTCAATCCCTGTCTCCAGCTTCAGGGAGTTGTTATGACTCTGGAGAGTTCAGTTATATGAGGAGGCAGTGTCCTCATCTTCTTGGAGGCCCATCTCAGCTGAGGAGTTAGCCTTCGACTTCAGATCCAATTATACCACCCACCCAAGCAGCCAGGGGTGGTAGTCAGTCAGCTAGAGGCCGCCCTAGAGGGGGAGGTCGAGCAGGTGGAGGTCAGGCCCGTATGTATGCGTTCCCAGCCAAGCCAGATGCTATGGCCTCTGATGCAGTGATCGCAGGTAGTCTCAATTTGTCACTGAGATGATTTTGCTTTATTTGACCCTGGTTCTACATATTCCTATGTTTCTTCATATTTTGCCCATTTTCTGGATATGCCCCTTGAGTCTTTAGTTACATATGTTCATGTGTCAACTCCAGTGGGCGATACTATTGTTATGGACCGTGCCTATCGGTCGTGTGTGATATCTATTGGGGGTATCGAGACCCGAGTGGACATACTGTTACTAAGCATGGTCGATTTTTATGTGATATTGGGCATGGATTGGTTGTCTCGGTTTCATGTTGTTCTTGATTGTCACGCTAAGACCGTGACCTTAGCTATGCCAGGGTATCCGCGGGTTGAGTGGAGAGGTTCTTCTGAGTATGTGCCTAGTAGGGTGATTTCCTACCTAAAGGCTCAGCTTATGGTAGAGAAGGGGTGTTTTATCGTATCTGGCTTTTGTGCCTGTGGCACATGACTTTCCGGATGTGTTTCCTGCAGACCTGCCAGGCATGCCACCTGACAAGGACATTGATTTTGGTATTGAGTTGGTGCCAGGCACTCAGCCTATTTCAATTCCACCTTATCGTATTGCACCAGCGGAGCTGAAGGAATTAAAGGAGAAGCTTCAGGAACTCCAAGATAAGGGGTTCATTTGACCTAGTGTGTCATCTTGGGGTGCACCACTATTTTTTGTAAAGAAGAAGGATGGTTCTATGCGTATGTGTAGTGATTATCGGCAGCTGAACAAAGTTACGGTGAAGAATCGGTATCCCTTGCCTCGTATAGATTACTTGTTTGATTAGTTGTAGGGTGCCAGGGTATTTTCCAAGATTGACTTGCATTCCGGCTATCATCAGTTGAAGATTTGGTGGCCAGGCATTTCGAAGACTGCTTTCAAGACTAGATATGGTCATTATGAGTTTCTTGTTACGTCATTCGGGCTGACCAATGCCCTAGCAACCTTTATGCACTTAATGCACATTGTATTCCGGCTTATCTGTATTTTTTCGTCATCGTGTTTATTGACGATATCTTGATGTATTCCCAATCTCGGGAAGATCATGAGCATCATTTGAGAGTTGTGCTTCAGACATTGAGGGAGAAGAGATTGTATGCAAAAATTTTGAAGTGTGAGTTTTGGCTTGATTCAGTAGCGTTCTTGGGGCACGTGGTGTCCAGTGAGGGTATTCAGGTTGATCCAAAAAAGGTAGAGGCGGTGCAGAGCTGGCTTAGACCGGCATCAACTATCGATATTCGCAGTTTCCTTGGTTTAGCAGGGTACTATCGCCGTTTCGTAGAGGGATTTTCATCTATTGCAGCACCTATGACCAGACTGACCCAGAAGGGTGCTCAGTTCAGGTGGACTGAGAGTGTGAGGAGAGCTTTAAGAAGCTCAAGTCAGCTTTGACAACAGCTTCGGTGTTGGTTTTTCCTACGGGTTCAGGTTCTTATATAATTTAGTATGATGCCTCGAGAGTTGGCCTTTGAGCTGTTTTGATGCAGGACGGTAGGGTGATTGCCTACGCGTCGAGACAGTTGAAGGTGCACGAAAAGAATTATCCAGTGCACAATCTTGAGCTAGTAGCTATTGTCCATGCCTTGAAGATTTGGCGTCATTATTTATATAGAGTGGATTGTGAGTTTTCCACTGATAACCATAGTTTGCATCATCTGCTTAAGCAGAAGGATCTGAATTTGCATCAGAGGAGATGGTTGGAGCTTCTCAAGGATTATGACCTCACTATTTTATATCATCCGGGGAAGGCCAATGTAGTGGATGATGCCCTGAGTCGCAGAGCGGAGAGTTTGGGGAGTCTAGCCTACTTTCCAGTAGCAGAGCGACCTTTGGCACTTGATATTCAGGCTTTAGCGGGTCAATTGGTGAGATTGGATCTATCATATCCCCCGTGGGTATTGGCTTGTGTAGCCTCCAAGTCTTCTCTGTATGATCAGATTAGAGCATGCCACTATGATGATCCACACTTGCTCGTTCTTCAGGACAGGTTCCATCGTAGTGATGCCAGGGATGTGGTTATTGGTGATAATGGGGTCATGAGGATGCAAGGCTGGATTTGCGTGCCCAATATGGATGGGCTTCGAGATTTTATTCTAGCTGAGGCCTATAGTTTGCGGTATTCCATCCATCTAGGTGTCGTAAATATGTATCAGGATCTGAGACAACATTATTGGTGGAGGTGGATGAAGAGAGATATTGTTGAGTTTGTGGCTCGGTGTCTCAGCTGTCAGTAGGTCAAGTATGAGCACCAGAGACAAGGTGGATTGCTTCGGAGATTAGATATTCCGGAGTGGAAGTGGGAGCGAATCACCATGGACTTTGTAGTTGGGTTCCCACGGACTTCAAGGAGGTTTTATGCTACATGGGTTATTGTGGATCGGCTGACCAAGTCCGCGCACTTCATTCCTGTTGACACTACTTATTCTTCGGAGCGGTTAGCTGAGATTTACATCAGGGAGATTGTCCGATTTCATGGGGTTCCAGTTTCTATCATTTCTGACAGAGGTACTAAGTTCACATCTAAGTTTTGGAGGGCCGTGCAGAGGGAGTTAGGTACTCAGGTTGAGTTGAGCACAGCATTTCATCCTCAGACCAACGAGAAGCCGGAGCGTACTATTCAGATTTTGAAGGATATGTTGCGTGCCTATGTCATTGATTTTGGAGGTTCATGGGACCACATTCTTCCACTCGCGGAGTTTGCATATAATAATAGTTATCAGTCGAGTATCCATATGGCTCTACATGAGGCCTTATATGGTAGGAGGTGCAGATCTCCGGTTGGTTGGTTTGAGCCGGGCGAGGCTAGGATATATGGAACAACTTGGTTCAGGATGTGTTGGGTAGGTTGAAGTTGATTCAGGAGCGGCTTCGCATGACCCAGTCTAGGTAGAAGAGTTATGCGGACCGGAAGGTCCGAGATGTGTCTTTCATGGTTGGGGAGAAGGTGTTGTTGAAGGTGTCACCCATGAAGGGTGTTATGAGGTTCGGGAAGAGGGGAAAGCTAAGTCCCCGATTTATTGGGCCTTTTGAGGTGCTTTAGAGGATTGGGGAGGTGGCTTATAGGCTTGCCTTGCCTCCCAGCTTATCGATTGTTCATCCGGTGTTCCATATTTCGATGCTACAGAAGTATGTTGGTGACCTGTCTCATGTTTTGGACTTCATCATGGTTCAGCTCGAGGGTGATATGTCATATGAGGTAGAGCCAATGGCTATTTTGGGTCGTCAAGTCAGAAAGCTGAGGTCTAAGTCTATAGCTTCAGTGAAGGTTCAGTGGAGAGGACAGCCGGTGGAGGATGCCACCTGGGAGATCGAGCGGGAGATGCGGATCAGATATCCTCACTTATTCGAGACTCCAATTATGTTTCTAGACTCGTTCGAGGACGAACATTTGTTTAAGAGGGGGAGGATGTAACGATCCGGCCAGTCGTTCCGTGAGGTTAGCCTCGTTTTCCCCGTTTCTTCTTTATCATATGTTTCTTAGCCTATTTATGTTGTGTTGGGTCAGTTGGTTCGGGTTCGGAGTGGTCGTCGTGAGAACAGAGACACTTAGTCTCTTAAATTAGCTTAATAGTTAAAAAGTCAATTGGGAGTTGACTTATTGATAAACAACCTCGGAATGTTGATTTTATGGCTCATATAGCTTCATTAGGTTATTTGGGACTTATTAGTGTGTTCGGAATGAAGTTTTGATGTCCGGTGTAGAATTAGGCTTGAATTGGCGAAAGTTAGTTTTTGGCGATTTCCGGTCGGCAGGGGAAAATAGGCTATCGAGGTTGGAATGGAATTCCGACATTGGGAGCAGGTTCGTAATATCATTTTGGATATGTGTGCAAAGTTTTAGGTCAATCAGATGTGTTTTGGTTGGTTTCGGGATCATTGGCGAAATTTAGAAGTTTCAAAGTTCATAGGCTTGAATTTGATGTGATTTTGGTATTTTTGAGTTGTTTTTGGTGTTTCGAAGGCTTGACTAAGTTTGAATGATGTTATGGGGTATGTTGGTAGATTTGGTTGAGGTCTCGGGGGCCTCAGGTGTGTTTCGCATGCTCAACAGGCACTTTTGGTCTTTGGGAGATTGCTGGTTTTCTGGTGTTTTAGCAGCAGTGGTTTGTTCATTGCGATCGCGTGAATTCATCTTGCGTAGGGTAAAGTTTGAGGCAGGCAGGTTTGCAATCGCGTAATAAGGATTGCGATCGCATAGGTTGGGCAGCTGAAGCAGTGCGATTGTGTGGCCCTTTGTGCGACCGCATAGGTGTTCTGAGGCGCGTGTGTGGGATGGATATTTGAGCTATGCGAACGAGTGTGTTGGTATGAGAACGCTTAGAGTGGTCTAGACCGTGCATTGCGATCGCATGGATGGTGACGCGATCACACTGAAGGAAATATTAGTGTTGGGCAGAATGTTTTAAATAGCCCTTTCTTACGAATTTTTGTCTAGTTTCCTCCACAGTTGAGCGGGTTTGGATCTCCTTGAGAGGGTTTGAAGAGGAAATCAAAGGGAAGTTGCAGGTAATATTACTCGATTCTATGTCTTTTTCTAAGTATTAAACCGGAAATTTATTGGATTTAAACCCAAAATTGGGGAGGTTAGGTGCATGGAGTTGGAAATTTCTTTTGATGATTTAAGTCGGCAATTGTGGTCCGATTTTGGTGTTCTTGGTATGTATTGAATCATGGGAGGATGAGGATTCTACTGATGTAAATATTATAGAATTCCGATACATGGGCCCGGGGCTCGGGTTTGGCTGAATTTCGAGAATTGTGTCTAAATTGATAGTTTTCGATTAGGTTTTGTTCCTTTAGCATATATTGATGACGTTAATCTGGCTTTGGTTAGATTCAGAGCTTTTGGGAGCCAATTCTAGGGGCAAGAGCATCGCGGAGTAGCTTTTGGGCTGTTTTGAGGTATGTAACGGTTGTAACTCTAAACTTGAGGGTATGAAACCCTGGTATTTGATATTGTTTGGTAAATGAGGTGACCCACATGCTAGGTGACGAGCGTGGGGGCGTGCACCGATAGGGATTGTGACCTGGTCCATCCTGTAGCGACTATTAAGCCGCGTATTCGATTTGAAACCTTGCGATATCCTGTATTTTAGAAATTTATACTTGATTATGGGTTGTGAGCCATGTTTGGGGCCTTGTGCCGGCCTGTTTAGACCCTCAGAGGTACTTTTACACTATTCTACCACTATCCTGATAGAACATCTGTGAACTCAGTCTTGTTTACCACTTGTTGTTATTTTCACTGTTATCACAGTACTTTGAAACTCAGAGAAGTATTTTGGGCTGAGTCCCGTGAGTTGAGATGAATTGCCCGAGTGGCTTGTGAGGATGACTGAGTCAAGCCGAGAGCCGAGTATGTGAGGATAGTTATGGATCGGGTTGCACGCCGCAATAATATATATATGTCCAGGCCGAGAGTCGGGTATGTGAGGATAGTTATGGATCGGGCTGCACGCCACAGCAATATAGATTATAAATAGGCCGGGCTGCACACCGCAGCGATATATGATATATATGGATCGGCCGCATGCCAAAGCATTATACGTATTGGATTGGGTTGCACGCCACAGTAAATATAGCGCTTGGGCTGTAGGAGCCCCTCCGGAGTCTGTACACTCCTAGTGGGCACAGTCGACTATTATATGAATCGGGCTGCACGCCGCAGCGTATGTTATAAGGGTCGGGCTGCACGCCGCAGCAGTGTATATATATATATATATATATATATATATATATATATATATATATATATATATATATATATATATATATATATATATATATATATCCACCACAGCAGTTGTGTGTATTCATGGTACTTACTGTGTACGAGTGTTTAAGTGACAGCATGCGATTCTGATGATGGAGTCACGAGTGACTGAGAGGCTTGCCGAGAGGCTTTATTGTGAGTGATACTATGCCCGAGGGGCTTATATTTTATGAAACTACTATTTTTCACTCTTCTTTACACTAAGCTTCTGATGATAAAGTTGGACAAATGATTTTATGCGATATTTTTAAATGGAAACAGGAGTCTTATAAAATATTCGGAATGTAGATTACTGACTTGATTTATCATTTCCATTGTTATTCATTATATGGATTTACATGATTTATAAATGCTCGTCACTACACTCAAGTGTTTAGTTACTTTTATTACTTACTGAGTTGGCGTACTCACGTTACTCCCTGCACCTCTGTGTGCAGATCCAGGTACCGGACCATCTCACTAGTTGATTTTCGGACGCGTCTAGAGTTTGTTCGAGGATCGAGGTAGCTGCTCAGCGTCCCCAGCTCACCTTCATTCCTTTCGTTAGATCATAGTTTTTGTCTTTTGTACTTCAGACTTTTTTAGTAGCAAGTCACCGGGTTGTACATTGTATTTATAGTCTTAGATGCTCCTGACAGTTGACTCCAGGTTTTGGGAAAGTGTATAAATTGTTCATCTCATATTTCTATTTTAAAATCTTTTAATTTTGGGAAATTATGAATTATTATGATAGTCTGAAATAGTTGACTAGCCTAGTTTCATGATAGGCGCCATCACGGTCAGCTTAGGATTTGGGGTCGTGACACATGAATATAAATGTTCGTCCTCGAACGGGTCTAGAAACATACCTGGAGTCTCGAATAAGTGAGGATATCTGCTCTGCATCTCCCGCTCGGTCTGCCAGGTGGCATCCTCCACCGGCTGCCCCCTCCACTTAACCTTCACTGAAGCTATATCCTTAGACCTCAGCTTTCTGACCTAACGACCCAAAATAGCCAGTGGCTCTACCTCATCTGACACATCACCCTCGAGTTGAACCGTGTTGAAGTCCAAAACATGAGATGGGTCACCAACATACTTCCGGAGCATCGAAACATGGAACACTGGATGAATACTCGATAATCTGGGAGGCATAGAAAGTCTATAAACCACCGCCCCAATCCTCTGAAGCACCTCAATGACCCAATGAACCACGGACTCAGCTTTCCCCTCTTCCCGAACCTCATAACACCCTTCATGGGTGACACCTTCAGCGACACCTTCTCACCAACCATGAAAGACACATCTCAGACCTTCCGGTCCGCATAACTCTTCTGCCTAGACTGCGACGTGCGAAGTCTCTCCTGAATCAACTTCACCTTAACCAACGCATCCTGAACCAAGTCTGTGCCCAATAGCCTTGCCTCGCGCGGCTCAAACCAAACAACCTGATATATGCACCTCCTACCATATAAGGCCTCATACGGAGCCATTTGGATACTCGACTGATAACTATTATTATATGCAAACTTTCCGAGTGGCAGAAACTTGTCCCATGAACCCCCAAAATCAATGACATAGGCATGCAACATATCCTCCAAAATATGAATAGTACGCTCCGACTGCCCGTCGGTCTAAGGATGAAATGTTGTGCTCAACTCAACCTGAGTACCTAACTTCCTCTGCACGGCCATCCAAAACTGAGATGTGAACTGAGTACCTCTGTCAGAAATGATAGAAACTGGAATCCCATGCAATCGGACAATCTCCCTGATATAAATCTCAGTTAACCGCTCCGAAGAATAAGTAGTACCAATAGGAATGACGTGCGCGGACTTGGTCAGCCAATCCACAATAATCCATATAGCATCAAACCTCCTCGAAGTACGTGGAAGGACAACTACGAAGTCCATGGTGATCCGCTCCCACTTCCACTCCCAATTCAACTAGAATCAAGTCTCGAAGTCCATCCATATTGGGCACGTAAATCCGGCCCTGCATCCTCATGACCCCATCATCACCAAAAACCATATCCCTGGCATCACCGCGATGGACCATGTCCTGAAGAACGAGCAAGTGTGGATAATCATACTAGCATGCTCTAATCTGATCATAAAGAGACGACCTGGGGGCTACACAAGCCAGTACCCGCGGGGGATCTGATAGATCCAATCTCACCAACTGACTTGCTAAAGCCTGAACATCAAGTGCTAAAGGTCGCTCTGCTGCTGGAAGGTAGGCTAGACTCCCCAAACTCTTCGCTTTGCGAATCAGGGCATCGGTCACTACATTGGCCTTCCCCGGATGGTATAGAATGGTAAGGTCATAATACTTGGGAATCTCCAACCATCTCCTCTGGTGCAAAATCATATCCTTCTGCTTAAGCATGTGTTGTAAACTACGATTATCAGTGAAAATCTCACACTCCATACAAATAATGACGCCAAATCTTCAAGGCGTAGACAATAGCTGCTAGCTCAAGATCGTGAACTGGATAATTCTTCTCGTGCACCTTCAACTGTCTGGAAGCATAGGAAATCACACTACCGTCCTGCATCAAAATCACTCCAAGGCCAACTCTCGAGGCATCACAGCAAACTGTATAGGAACCTGAACCCTGTAGGCAAAACTAATACCAGAGTTGTAGTCAAAGCTGACTTGAGCTTCTGAAAGCTCTCCTCACACTCCTCAGTCCACCTGAACTGACCACCATTCTGGGTCAGTCTGGTCATAGGTTCTGCAATAGATGAAAATCCTTCTATGATACGACGATAGTACCCTACCAAACCAAGGAAACTGCGAATCTCGATTGACGATGACGGTCTAGGCCAGCTCTGCACCGCCTATATCTTCTTTGGATCAACCTGAATACCCTCACTGGACACCACATACCCCAAGAAAGCTACTGAATCAAGCCAGAATTCACAGTTGGGACATATTTCATACAACCTCTTTTCCTTCAAGGTCTGAAGCACAACTCTCACGTGCTGCTCATGATCCTCCCGAGATTGGGAATACACCAAGATATCGTTAATAAACAGGATGACGAAAGAATACAGATAAGGCTGAAATACACTATGCATCAAGTGCATAAAGGCAGCTGGGGCATTGGTCAGCCCGAATGACGTAACAAGAAACTCATAATGACCATATCTAGTCCTGAAAGCAGTTTTCGAAATGTCTGGCCCCCGAATCTTCAACTGATGATAGCCGGATGCAAGTCAATCTTGGAAAATACCCTGGCACCCTGCAACTGATCAAACAAGTCATCTATACGAGGCAAGGGATACCAGTTCTTCACCGTAACCCTGTTCAGCTGCCGATAACCAATACACATGCGCATAGAACCATCCTTCTTCTTCACAAACAACACTGGTGCACCCTAAGGTGACACACTAGGCCGAATGATTCCCTTATCTAGGAGTTACTGAAGCTGCTCCTTTAGTTCTTTCAACTCCCCTGGTGCCATACGATAAGGTGGAATAGAAATAGGATGGGTGCCTAGCACCAGGTCAATACCAAAATCAATTTCCCTATCAGGTGGCATGCCCGACAGGTCTGCAGGAAACACGTCCGGAAAGTCACGGACCACAGGAACCGAATCAATAGCAGGAGTCTCACCAGTGACATCCCTCACAAAAGACAGATAAGATAAACACCCCTTCCCAACCATACGCTGAGCCTTCAGGTCGGAAATCACCCTGCTAGGCATATACGCAGAAGAACCTCCCCACTCAACCCTCAGACGTCCTGGTATAGCTAATGTCACGGTCTTCGCATGACAATAAAGAACAACATGACACAGAGATAACCAATCCATGCCCAATATCACATCAAAATTGACCATGCTGAATAACAATAGGTCCACTCGGGTCTCCAGACCCCCAATAGATACTAGACACAACCAATACACATGGTCCACAATAATAGTATCGCCCCCCGGAGTCGACACATGAACAGATGTAACTAAAGACTCACGGGGCATACCCAGAAAATAGGCAAAATATGATGAAACATAGGAATATGTAGAACTAGGGGCAAATAAAGCCAAAGCATCTCGGCGACACACCGAGACAATACCTGCGATCACTGCATCAGAGCCCACAGCATCTGTCCTGGCTTGAAACGCATATATACGGGCCTAACCTCCACCTGCTCGACCTCCCCCTCTAGGGCATCCCCTAGCTGACTGACTACCACCCCGGATGCCTAGATGGGTAGTGAAGTAACTGGAGCTGAAGCCGAAGGCTGGCTCCTCAACTGAGATGGACATCCAAGAAGATAAGGACACTGCCTCCTTATATGTCCAAACTCCCCACACTCATAACAACTCCCTGGAGCTGGAGACGGGGACTGCAAGGGACCTCTAGCACCATAATGGCCACCAGAAGAACCATGCATGTGAACTGATGGTGCTCGAGCTGCACTCTGGGCTGGAAGGGCACCAAATGAAGAACTACCTTGCTGAGAACTGAGGGGACCATGCCCCGAAGAAGCACCACTATAGGCTGGGCGGACTAACTAAGGAGCCCTGGACTAACATCCTCTACCATGCTGAATATGCTCCTTGGAAGGAGTACCACTAGAACCACCCGATCCACGAGGACTCTTGGCCTCCCTCTCGTCCCGCTCCTGGCGGCGAACCGACTCAATATCTCGAGTAATATTAACAACCTGCTCGAAGGTAGCACTTGATACCCTCTCCCGAGTCATAAAAAGGCGGAGCTGATAAGTGAGGCCATCCACGAACCTGCTAATCCTCTCCCAATCAGTAGGGATGAACTCGGTGTCATGACGAGCCAACTCCAAAAACAGCATCTCATACTGCATCACTAGTAGCTCTCTTTGACGCAGTTGCTCAAAATGCGTGCGCTGCTCCTCCCTATGATATTGGGGTACATACTTCTCCAAGAATATAGTGGAGAATTGTCCATGTGAGGGATGCTGAAACAACAGGCCTACGCCTCTCAAAAGACTCCCACCAAGTGAAAGCAGCACCAGAAAATAGAAAAGTAGCAAACGAGACCCCGCTGGTCTCCAGAATCCCAACAGTACGAAGCATCCTCTGATACTTATCTAGAAAACCCTGGGCATCCTTGCCCTCAACACCACTGAATGTCGGAGGCTGAAGTCTATTAAATCTCTCCAGCCTACGCTGCTCATCATCTGGCATAGCTGGAACCACGAAGTCTTGAACTAGAGCAACCGGTTGGGCTGGAACTGCCCCCGATGTCTGATGGCCCTGAGTAACCTGCTCAGGTGTCCGGGCAGTTGGAGTGTGACTACCTCCCCCCGCCTGAGAAGTAGCGGTAGTAGAAGATGCAGCAACGGCCTGAGCAAGGGTGGTACATACTGTCAAAATCTGGGCCAAGGTCTCCTGAAGACCCGGAATAACAATAGGCACCGTCGGTGCCTGAGCCTGTCTCACTGGAGTATCTGCAGTGGGAATCTGATCCTGAATAATAGGGGGATCAACTGGTATTGCCCTGGCTGCGACATGAGCTGGCCCCCTACCTCTACCACGGCCTCTATAATGACCCGACCGGTCGTTTTGTGTTATCGGACCTTGTTCCCCTTAAATAAAATTCCCATAGCGGCTTATTATGATTCATGACATGCAGGGACTGGTGGTCCGGGATTCGGAGGTGTTTAGAGTGCTATAGGAACATTTGGTTCCTTAAGGTTGGCCTTTACGGCTAAGTTTGACTTCGGTCAACATTTTTAGTAAACGACCTCGAAATCAAGTTTTGACAATTCTGGTAGCTTTGTATGATGATTTTGGACCTGGGAGTATGTTCGGAATGGGTTTCTGATGACCCGGGAGCGTTTCGGCGCCCAATATTGAATTAAGAGTTCCTTAAGTTCCTATTATGGTTTGGAACGTGTTTTTGCGATATCGAGGTCCGGATGGAATTTTGAGATCGGAAATAGTTCTGTTATGTCTTGCCTACAAAATTTTGTGTCATTCCGAGTAATATAGGTCGTTTCGGCGCATTATTAGCAAAGTCTAGAAAACTTAAAGTTCCTAAGTTTGGTTCTAGGGGTTTTGAGGTGTGATTTTGAGTTTTAGCGTTGTTTAGGATGTTCTGAAGGCTCGAGGGAGTCTGTATTATGATTTGGGACTCGTTGGCATATTTAGACTGGGGCTCGGGAGGGCCCAGGTACCTCCCGAGCACCACACGAGGCTAAAAACCAGCTGCATTAGCTGCTGGTGCACCTGTTCTTGTGTGACCGCAGGTACGGTTGCCAAGTCGGAGGTGCGGGACCACTCCTGCGGTCCCAGCCTCACAGGTGCGACCCTAGTGGTCAGGCCAATTCTCGTAGGTGCGGACAAAATTCCGCAGAGCCGCAGGTGAAGTCTCCACTCTGCAGGTGCGGGCCCAAGCCTCCTAGTCCATTTCTGCAGGAGCGAGCCTTCGCTCGCAGGTGAGGTCCTCGAGCCGCAGGTGCGAAAACGTTGTTCAAACAGTGTCTTTTTATACACGGGAATTAACTCATTTCCCTTATCTTCTTCTTCTTCCTTGAGGCGATTTCCACCATTTTAGAGGGGCAAACGACCTGGTTATTGAAGGTAAGTAAATTCTACTCTAATATTAGCTTCATGAATGGA
Source organism: Nicotiana paniculata (assembly GCA_005239505.1). Lineage (NCBI taxonomy): Eukaryota > Viridiplantae > Streptophyta > Magnoliopsida > Solanales > Solanaceae > Nicotiana > Nicotiana paniculata. Next base: position 75,793 of record MDKI01219698.1, read on the forward strand.
ATACTAGCTTAATTAACTACCTCAATTAGTGGAAATACTAGAATGGGGTAGTAACCTAGGGCTTTCGATAGTTTGAGAATTTACCCGTGAATTAGCTATGAAATCAGGTAGAAATTGTATATTAATGATCCTTAGGCTATGGGTGAGTGTTTCCTTCGAGAATTTTTGGAATCCGAGCATGTGGGCCCGGGGGTTGGATTTTAGAATTTCTTCAAGAATGAGAAATTTACGAAATGAATAGGAGAATTTCCATATTTCGAGTATAAATTAATGAATTTGTATAACATTTGGCTAGTTTCGAGTCCTCGGGTGTAGAGTTCGGAGTTTCAGGCGCGTTCTTGGTCCGGGGAGTAGGTTCGACACGAGGTGAGTCTCCTTTCTAACCTTGTAATGGGGAATTGTCCCCATAGATGATTATAAATAATTGCATGTCCTTATTTGCGGGGGCTACGCACACACGAAGTGACGAGAGTCCGTGCGTAGCTACTATTAGGAAGTTATGGTCCATGATATATTGCTTAGGCTCTTGCCTTAAAGAATAATCTCTGATAATTCCTTAACAAATTGATAATTGTATGTATGTATGCGGCACCGCGTCACATGTATGATTCATGAGCGGAATAGCCCTACTATTATGTCAATCGCATCGCATGGTCGATTCGCGAACGGGGTAATAAATGCATCTATGATTCCGTTCGACCCTCGGCAGTGCACATTTATTTTTTTCGCGACATTTCGGCCGTACGTGTTTGACCTATTATGTGTTGTATGATTCACTGGGAATTTGTTGTAATTATACAACCTGGTTCATGTTAATAAGGGAATTTAGTACATTGTGTGTTAGTGAAATTTGAGATTCAAAGGTAAATAAAACTATACTTGATGATATATCTCTTGTGATTTCTACGACTGTTATGCCTGCCTAGTTCCTATTAAATCATGTTATTTAGAAATGTTGACCCTATTAAGTATCACGTCTACCTCTCGTCACTACCTCTTCGAGGTTAGGCAGGATACTCACTGGGTACATATTTATTTATGTACTCATGTTGCACTTCTGTACTTAATTGTACAGGTTCTAAGGCTGGTGCATCTGGTTATCAGACCGAATCTCGATTATGATCTCAGTTAGACCCGACTTCACGGTGAGCTGCTTCTCCTGACGATCATCGGCGGCACCTTGGAGTTTTCTTTTGCTTATTTCCCGTCTATTCCTTTCAGACAGTGGGATTATATATTATGTTTTGTATATTCTATTAGTATGCCCGTAGGACTTGTGACACTAGTTCTTGGCACACACGTAGTTGTTATTTTGGTTTTCGGGTTTGTATATATATACATTTTGTCTCTATCCTCATCATGACTGTTTTGATTAAATTGGCTAATTATCCTTGTCAAATCATGTTTTAACTTTAAAAAATTGAGTATATTTTAAAGTGTTTTAAACTAATAAGAAGGAACCTTTAGTAACTTAAGAGTCGGCTTGCCTGACCCCGTTGTTGGGCGTCATAACGACCTCAGTTATGATTCTGGGTCGTGACAACATAGTATCAGAGCACTTGGTTCATGTAGGTCTCACAAGTCACGGTCAAACCTAGTAGAGTCTTGCAGATCGGTATGGAGACGTATGTACTTATCTTCGGGAGGCTATGGGGTGTTAGGAAAACCTCTCCTTATTTTTATTCTATCGTGAAGTCAATGGTTTACTAAATTTCATTCTTCTATTCTCTCACAGATAGTGAGGACGCGTGCATCTGATGTTCCAGATCCGGGAGGGGCCGCTACCCCCGTTGTTCGCGGCCGTGGTAGAGGCCGGGGGAGGGAACCAGCCTGAGGTAGGGGACGAGGGCGTCCCCAAGCTGTTCCAGTCGTACCACCAGAAGACCCCACAATAGAGGAGCAGAGTGAGGCTCCCCCAGCAGGTCCTGCTCCAGTAGACTTTGTGACGGCGCCAGGATTCCAGGAGATCATGGGCCGTATGATACGATTCATGGACACTATGTCCTAGGCTAGTTTATTTCTAGCGGTCCTGCCACATCTCATACAAGAGGGGGAGCCCAGACACATACTGCCCAGGCTGCAGGCCAGACAGCAGTACTTCATTATACCCCGGGTACACTGCCCGTGGGTGGAGCCCAGCCAGTAGCAGCAGCACCTGAGCTCACACTAGCTGTGGACAGCGATCCGCAAAAGTTACTGGATAGATGGACCTGATTGCACCCTCCTATCTTCGGGGGTGAGAAGGGCGAGGATGAACAAGACTTTATTGGTAGGTGCAGGGACAGACTGCACAACATGAGGATATTGGAGTCCCATGGAGTAGACCTCACTACTTTCCAGCTTGAGGGCAGGGCCCGTAGATGGTGGCAGTCCTATATCCTGGGTAGACCATCAGGTTCCCCTACCATCACTTGGGAGGAGTTCACTCAGTTGTTCCTAGACAGGTATATTCCACCCTTCGAGAGGGAAGAGCTGCGATATCAGTTTGAGCAGTTGGAGCAGGGGAAGATGTCCGTGACAGATTACGAGGCCAGGTTTTCTGAGTTGTCCCGTCATGCCCTTATGATATTGCCTACTGATGCTGAGAGAGTGCGGAGATTTGTAGCAGGGCTGCACTCAAGTATTAGGGCCAACATGGCCCGAGAGGTGGGGATGGGAACTCCCTATCAGCTTGTGGTCGAGATAGCTCGCCGGATTGAGGGTTATCGTTCGAGAGGCAGAGAGCAGGGTCAGTAGGATAAGAGCGCTTAATTTTCAGGAGATTTCAGAGGTGCCCCAGCCAGGGGTAGAGGTTAGTTTTGTAGAGGCCGGTCTAGCAGGCCTCCATATTCAGCTCCTCCACCACCTCCCCGTGGTGCTTCAGTGAGGCCCTATTTCAGCACTATGCTAGAGAGTTCCTAATTCCCACCAACCATTCAGGGTTTCTCAGGCGGGTATTTCGGTCATCAGGGGTCTTCTATTCCTTACTTCATTTCCATACCAGAGAGTTCTCACCGTCCCTAGCTGTCCAGGGTCCTTCTTCAAGGCATGAGGCCATGCCACCAGCCAGATGTTATGAGTGTGGGGATCCAGGCCATATGAGGAAGACTTGTCCCAGGCTTCGGGGCAAGGCCATTCAGCAGAGCTATCAACCTACATTTTCAGCACCGGCGGTTCGTCCACCCAGAGGTGGAGGGCAGACTGGTAGAAGTCGTCCCAGAGGTGGAGGTTAGGAAGGGGGATCTCTACTAGCCCTTATTCATGCCAGTGGAGGTCAGCCAACTCCTGTTCATTCTGGCAGGGCTCAGTCTTCTGGTGCTCCAGCTAGATTCTATGCTATCCCGGCCAGATCAGATGCAGTGGCCTCAGACGTCATGATCACAGGTATCATTACAGTATGTTGTAGAGAGGCATCCGTGTTATTTGATACAGGATCCACTTATTCCTATGTTTCGGTCTTATTTTCTCATTTTATGGATGTCCCTCGTGAGTCCTTGGGCTCTCCTATTTATGTGTCCACTCTCGTGGGCGATTCTGTAGTTATAGACCGTATTTGTCGGTCCTGTGTGATTTTGTTCTGTAGATTCGAGACTCGAGCGGATCTTTTATTGCTCGACATGGTTGTTTCGAGATTATTTTGGGAATGGATTTGCTATCTCCTTATCATGTCGTGCTAGATTGCCATGCCAAGACAGTTACTCTAGCCATGCCCGAGTCGCCTAGGCTGGAGTGGAGATGTTCCTCAGTTAGTACCGCCAGTTGGGTTATTTCATTCTTGAAGACTCGACATATGGTCGAGAAGGGTTGTCGGGCCTATTTTGCTTATGTGCGGGACACCACCGCCGATTCTCCGACGATTGATTCAGTGTCAGTGGTTCGAGAGTTTTCTAATGTATTTCCTTCGGATCTTCTGGGCATGCCTCCGGATCGTGATATTGATTTCTGCATTGACTTAGCTTTAGGCACCCAACCTATATTTATTCCTCTGTACCGTATGGCTTCGAAAGAGTTGAAAGAGCAGCTTGAGGAGTTGTTAGCTAAGGGGTTCATCAGGCCGAGTGTATCACCGTGGGGTGCTCCAGTTCTATTTGTAAAGAAGAAGGATGGGTCTATGCAGATGTGTATTGATTACCGCCAGTTGAACAAAGTTACCATTAAGAACAAGTATCCTTTGTCGCGCATCGATGATTTGTTTGACCAGTTGTAGGGTGCTCGTGTGTTTTCTAAGATTTATTTGAGATCGGGGTATCATCAGTTGAGGATTCGGGCTTCAGATGTTCCGAAGACTGCTTTTCGTACGAGATGTGGCCATTATGAGTTCCTGGTGATGTCCTTTGGTTTAACTAATGCTCTAGCGGCATTCATGGACTTGATGAATAGGGTGTCCAGGCCGTATATAGATTCCTTTGTCACTGTCTTCATTGATGACATTTTGATTTACTCACGTAGTCTGGGGAGCACGAGCAACATTTGAGAGTTGTGCTCGAGACTTTGCGAGAACAAAAGCTATATGCTAAGTTCTCCAAGTGTGAGTTCTGGTTGGATTCTGTGGCATTGGGGAATGTGGTATCTGGAGAGGGTATCAAGGTTGATCCTCAGAAGATTGAGGCGGTTCAGAGTTGGTCGCGTCCTACTTCAGCTACAGAGATCAGGAGCTTCTTGGGCCTAGCAGGCTATTATCGCTGATTGGTGGAGGGATTCTCTTCTATTGCAGCTCCATTAACTAGATTGACTCAGAAGAATGCCCCATTTTGATGGTCTGACGAGTGTGAGGAGAGCTTTCAGAAGCTCAATACAACATTGACCTCAACGCCAGTTCTAGTATTGCCTTCCGATTCTGGGATGTATATAGTATATATTGTGACACTTCGCGCATTGGTTTGGAGGGTGTATTGATGCAGGAGGGGAGAGTTATTGCTTATGCTTCGCGCCAGCTGAAGGTTCATGAGATGAATTACCCGGTGCACGATTTGGAGTTGGCGGCGATTGTTCATGCTCTTAAGATTTGGAGGCACTACTTGTATGGAGTGTCCTGTGAGGTTTATATAGACCATTGTACCTTACAACACTTGTTCAAGCAGAAGGACCTTAATTTGAGGCAGCGCAGGTGGCTTGAGTTATTGAAGGATTATGACATCGCTGTTCTTTATCACCCGGGCAAGGCAAATGTGGTAGCAGATGCTTTGAGTAGGAAAGCAGAGAGCATGGGTTGCTTGGCTTATATCACAGCAGAGGAGAGACCTCTAGCCTTGTACATTCAGTCCCTGGCTAATCGCCTGGTGAGATTAGACCTTTCAAAGCCTCGTCGAGTTCTTGCACATGTGATTGCTCAGTCTTCGTTATTGGGGGAGATTAAGGCTCGGCAGAATGATGATCCGTGTTTGGCTGAGCTACGAGAGACAGTGGTTCAAGGCAGGGCTAAGGAGATTATTATTGGCGAAGATGGTGTTCTGAGACTTCAGGGCCGCTTATGTGTTCCTAAGGTTGATGGCCTGAGGGAGAGGATTCTAGAGGAGGCACACAATTCTCGGTATTCTGTTCATCCTGGTGCTACGAAGATGTATCGTGATTTGAAGCAGGATTTCTGGTGGAGGCGAATGAAGAAGGACATTGTGGAGTATGTGGCTAGGTGTCTTAATTTCCAGCAGGTGAGGTATGAGCACCAGAGGCTAGGAGGCCTACTTCAGCAGATGCCCATTACTGAGTGGAAATGGGAGCGCATCACTATGGACTTCGTGGTTTTGTTGCCCCGGACTTTGCCGAAGGTTGACACGGTTTGGGTCATTGTGGATAGATTGACCAAATCGGCGCATTTCATTCCAGTAGCTACTACTTATACTTCTGAGAGGTTGGACCAGATCTACATTCAAGATATAGTCCGGTTACATGGTGTGTCGGTGTCCATTATATCAGATCAAGGTCCTCAGTTCACCTGCACTTCTGGAGAGCATTACATAGTGAGATGGGTACACAGATAGATCTCAGCACAACATTTCATCCTCAGACTGATGGTCAGTCGGAGCGTACAGTTCAGATATTGGAGGACATGCTCAGGGCATGTGTGATTGACTTCGGAGGTCAGTGGGACCAGTTCTTGCCCTTGGATGAGTTTTCTTATAATAATAGTTATCAGTCCAGCATTGAGATGGCTCCATTTGAGGCTTTATATGGTCGGCGATGTCGTTCTCCTATCGGGTGGTTTGATCCTGGTGAGACTAAGTTATATGGCACCGACCTGGTGAGGGATGCTTTGGAGAAAGTAAAGTTGATTCAGGAGAGGCTCTGCACAGCACAGTCCAGATAGAAGAGTTACGCGGATCAGAGGGCGCGTGATGTATCATTTCTGGAGAGAGATAGGGTCCTGTTGAAAGTCTCACCTATGAAGGGCATTATGAGGTTTGGGAAGAAGGGAAAGCTGAGCCCAAGGTTTATAGGTCCCGTCGAAGTGTTGAGGCAAGTTGGGGAGGTTGCTTAAGAGCTGGCCTTACCTCCCAGTTTATCAGGAGTTCATCCAGTTTTTCATGTATCCATGCTCCGGAAGTACCATGCCGACATCTCTCACATGGTTGATTTCAACACTCTTCAGTTGGATGAAAGGTTGGGTTACGAGGAGGAGCCAGTTGCTATTATTGATAGACAGGACCGCCAGTTGAGGTCCAAGAGAGTTTCTTCCGTAAAGGTCCAGTGGAAGGGCCAACCAGTCGAGGGGGCGACCTGGGAGTCCGAGGAGGACATGCGGAGCATATACCCACACTTATTCAGCACTCCAAGTATGATTCTAGACCCGTTCGAGGACGAACGTTTGTTTAAGAGGTGGAGGATGTAACGACCCGACCGGTCATTTTGCGTTATAGGACCCCGTTCCCCCTAAATAAAACTTCTCATAGTGGCTTATTATAATTTATGACTTGCGGGGACTGGTGGTCCGGGATTCGAAGGTGTTCAGAGTGCTATTGGAACATTTGGTTCCTTAAGGTTGGCCTTTAAGGACAAGTTTGACTTCGGTCAACATTTTTAGTAACCGACCTTGGAATCAAGTTTTGACGATTTCGGTGGCTTCATATGATGATTCCGGACCTGGGCGTATATTCGGAATGGGTTTCTGATGACCCAGGAGCGTTTCGGCGCCCAATATTGAATTAAGAGTTCCTTAAGTTCCTATTATGGTTTGGAACGTGTTTTTGTGATATCGAGGTCCGGACGGAATTTTGAGATCAGGAATAGTTCCGTTATGTCATTTATGACTTGCCTGCAAATTTTGGTGTCATTCCGAGTAGTATAGGTCGTTTCGGCGTATTATTAGCGAAGTCTAGAAAACTTAAAGTTCCTAAGTTTGGTTCTAGGGGTTTTGAGGTGTGATTTTGAGTTTTAGCGTTGTTTTGGATGTTCCGAAGGCTCGAGCGAGTCCGTATTATGATTTGGGACTCGTTGGTATATTTGGACGGGGGCTCGGGTGGGCCCAGGTGCCTCCCGGGCACAACACGAGGCCAAAAAACCAGCTGCATTAGCTATTGGTGCACCTGTTTTGGTTCGACCGTAAGTGTGGTTGCCCAATCGCAGGTGCGGGACTGCTCCTGCAGTCCAGCCTCGCAGGTGCGACCCTAGTGGTTAGGCCAATTCTCACAGGTGCAGAAAAATTCCGCAGGAATAGAGCCGCAGGTGCCGTCTCCACTCCGCATGTGCGGGTCCAGGCCTCCTAGTCTATTTCCGCAGGTGCGAGCTTTCGCTCGCAGGTGCGGTCCTCGAGTCGCAGGTGCGGAAACTTTGTTCAGACAATGTGTTTTTATACACGGGAATTAACTCATTTCCCTTATCTTCTTCTTCTTCTTCTTCCTTGAGGCGATTTCCACCATTTTAGGGGGGCAAACGACCTGGTTATTGAAGGTAAATAAATTCTACTCTAATATTAGCTTCATGCATGGAATACTAACTTAATTAACTACCTAAATTAGTGGAAATTCTAGAATGAGGTAGTAACCTAGGGCTTTCGATAATTTGAGAATTTACTCGTGAATTAGCTATGAAATCAGGTAGAAATCGTATATTAATGATCCTTAGGCTATGGGTGAGTGTTTCCTTCAAGAATTTTTGGAATCCGAGCATGTGGGCCCGGGGTTGGATTTTAGAATTTCTTCAAGAATGACAAATTTACTAAATGAGTAGGAGAATTTCCATATTTCGAGCATAAATTAATGAATTTGTATAACATTTGGCTAGTTTCGAGTCCTCGAGTGTTGAGTTCGGAGTTTCGGGCGCGTTCTTGGTCTGGGGAGTAGGTTCGACACGAGGTGAGTCTCCTTTCTAACTTGTAAAGGGTAATTGTCCCCATAGGTGATTATAAATAATTACATGTCTTTATTTTCGGGGGCTACGCACCCACGAAGTGACGAGAGTCCGTGCGTAGCTACTACTATGTTATGTTGGGTAGTTCTAGGACTCACGAGCATGCTTATATGTGCCTTACATGTATTCCTAAACGTATTGAATAGCTTATTATCCTTGATTTGGAATGAGAATATTAGGAAGTTGTGGTCCATGATATATTGCTTAGGCTCTTGCCTTAAATAATAATCTCTGATAATTCCCTAACAAATTGATAATTTTATGTATGTATGCGGCACCACGTCATATGTATGATTCGTGAGCGGAATAGCCCTACTATTATGTTAACCACGTCGCATGTTCGATTCGTGAGCGGGGTAATAGATGCATCTATGGTTCGAGCCGTTCGACCCTCGGCAGTGCACATTTATTTTTTTCGTGACGTTTCGGTCGTACGTGTCCGGCCTATTATGTGATGTATGATTCACTGGGAATTTGTTGTAATTATGCAAATTGTTTCATGTTAATAAGGGAATTTAGTACTTTGTGTGTTAATGAAATTTGACATGCAAAGGTAAATACAACTATACTTGTTGATATATCTCTTATGATTTCTACGACTGTTATGCCTTCCTAGTTCCTATTAAATCATGTTATTTAGAAATTTTTACCCTATTAAGTATCACGTCTACCTCTCGTCACTACCTCTTAGAGGTTAGGCAGGATACTCACAGGGTACATATCTGTTTATGTATTCATGCTGCACTTCTGTACTTAATTGTACAGGTTCTGAGGCTTGTGCATCTGGTTATCAGACTGGATCTCGATTCTGATCTCAGTTGGACCCGACTTCACGGTGAGCTGCTTCTCCTAACGATCCTCGGCAGCACTTTGGAGTTTTCTTTTGCTTATTTCCCGTCTATTCATTTCAGGCAGTGGGATTATATATTATGTTTTGTATATTCTGTTAGTATGCCCGTAGGACTTGTGACACTAGTTCCTGGCACACTCGTAGTTGTTATTTTGGTTTTGGGGTTTGTATATATATACATTTTGGCTTAATCCTCATCATGACTGTTTTGATTAAAATTGGATAATTATCCTTGTCAAATCATGTTTTAACATTCAAAAATTGAGTATATTTTTTAAAGTGGTTTAAACTAATAAAAAGGAACCTTTAGTAACTTAAGAGTCGGCTTGCCTGACCCCGCTGATGGGCGCCAGCACGACCTCAGTTAGGATTCTGGGTCGTGACAGCCTTGACCTCTCGCTGGTCTAGGTGGTGGCTGATCACCCTGATCGGTAGCGTGAGTCCTCACCATATGTGAGAGAATGAAACAAGAGAAGTTTAGATTTCCAGAATCAACAAAATGGCACGACAGAATTCAAGAAAAATGAGATTGTTCCTAAGGGTTCTGCAGCCTCTCGAAGATAAGTACATACGTCTTCATACCGATCCGCAAGACTCTACTAAACCTGCTCATGACCGTTAAGTCCTATGTAACCTAGGCTCTGATACCAACTTGTCACGACCCCAAATCCTAAGCCGGCCGTGATGGTGCCTATCATGGAACTAGGCTAGCCAACCATTACAGACTATCATAGTATTTCATAATTTCCAAGAGTAGCAGATAAAAATGGTAAAATGAGATAAACAATTTATACACTACCCCAAAACCTGGAGCCAACTGTCATGAGCATCTAGGACTATAAATACAATGTACAATAAGGTGAATTGCTACTACAAAAGTCTGAAGTACGAAAGACAAAATCTATGAACTGAGGAAAGGAAAGGAGGTGAGCTGGGGACGCTGAGCAGCTACCTCGATCAAACTCTAATCACGTCCAAAAATCAACAACTGAGATGGTCCGGTATCTGGATCTGCACACAGAGGTGCAGGGAGTAACGTGAGTACGCCAACTCAATAAGTAATCAAAGTAACTAAAAACTTGAGTGTAGTGACGAGCATTTATAAATCATATAAATCCATATAATAAGTAACAGTGGAAATAAATAAATCAAGTCAGGAATCTACATTTCGAATATTTCATAAAACTCCACTTTCCATTTAAAATCTCGTATAAAAACATTTGTCCAACATTATCATCAGAGGCTCCGTGTAAAGAAAAGTGAAAACGGTAGCTTCATAAAATATAATATCCTCGCGCACAGTATCACTCACAAATAAAGCCTCTCGGGCAAGCCTCTCACTCGCTCGTGACTCCACTATCATTATTTCATGCTCACACTAAACACTCATACTCAACAGGTACCATGAATACACACAACTACTGCGGCGGACAGCCCGATCCAATACATACATACATATATATATATATATATATATATATATATACATACATATATATATATATATATATATACACTGTTGCGGCGTGCAGCCCGATCCATATAACATACGTTGCGGCGTGTAGCCCGATCTATATAATAATCGACTGCGCCCATTGGGGGTGTATAGAATCCGGAGGAGCTCCTACAACCCAAACCCTATATTTGTTGTGGCGTGCAACCCGATCCAATATGTATATTGCTGCGGCGTGCAGCCTGTTCCATATATAATATATATTGTTGCGGCGTCAGCCCGATCCATATGTAATATATAACATATATATTATTCCGGTGTGCAGCCCGATCCATAACTACCCTCACATATCCGGCTCTCGGCCTCACTTAGTCATCCTCACAAGACACTCGGGCAACCCATCTCAACCCATGGGACTCAACCCAAAACACCTCTTAGAATCTCAAAACAGTGTGATAATAGTGAAAATAACAACAAGTAGAAAACATGACTGAGTTCACAATTGTTGTATCAGGATAGTGTGAGAATAGTGTAAAAGTACCTCTGAGGGTCTAAACAGGTCGGCACAAGGCCCCAAACATGGCTCACAGCCCATAAAAAAGTATAAATTTCTAAAATGCAGGATGTCGTAAGGTTTCAAATCGAATACGCGGCTTAATAGTCGCTACGGGACGGACCAAATCACAATCCCTATCGGTGCACGCCCACACGCTTGTCACCTAGCATGTGCGTCACCTCATTTACCAAAACAATATAAAATACCGGGGTTTAGAGTTACAATCGTTACTTACCTCAAAACAACCCAAAAGCTACTCCGCGATGCTCTTGCCCCTAGAATTTGCTCCCAAATTCTCCGAGTCTATCACAAATCATATCAACAACATCAAAATATGCTAGGGAGATCAACCCTAATCCAAAACTATCAAAATTAGGCACAATTCACGAAATTGACCAAACTCGAGCCCCGGGCCCACGTCTTGGAATTCGATAAAAATTACGAAACTAAAATCCTCATTCCCTCACGAGTCTACCCATACCAAATTTACCAAAATCCGACCTCAATTGCCCACTCAAATCATCAAAAGAAATTTTTAATTCTCCCTCCCATTTTTCCCAAATTTCTACTTTAATTCCTCAAATTGCATGGTAAAAATCAAGACAAATTCATGAAATTAGACCAAAAATGATTGAATAATACTTACCACAAGAATCCCACTGAAAATCTCGTCCAAATTCTCCTTCCCCCGAGCTCTCTAATGGAATATTGAGTTATGGCCGAAAACTCCTGAAATTAGAACTTAAAAACTGTCTGCCCATGCCTCTTTCTTCACTGCGATCGAGGGAGTCCCCACACGATCGCGTTGCTTCCCCTCCCTCTCGTACGCGATCGCGGCCCTACATAGGCGATCACATAGAAGAGAAAAGAACATTTCCTCAAAACAACCTATGCGATCGCATCCCCACTATTGCGATCGCATATAAGGAAACCAGTGGGCAAAAATTGCAACAGCTACATCAGTCCCTCTAAGCCCAAACACACTCCGATAACCACCTGAAACTCACTCGAGGCCCTCGTGACCTCAACCAAACATACCAACACATCCCATAACCTTATTCAAACTTAGTCGAGCCTTCGAAACACCAAAAACAACGCAAAAACACCAAAATCACATCAAATTCAAGCCTATGAACTTTGAAACTTCTAAACTCTGCCAATGATGTCAAAACCAACCAAAACACGTCCGGATGACCTGAAAATTTGCACACATATCTAAAATGATATTACGAACCTGCTCCATCTTTCAGAATTCCATTCCAACCCCGATAGCCTTTTTTCCCTTGCCGACTGGAAATTGCCAAAAACTAACTTTCGCCAATTCAAGCCTAATTCTACACCGGACATCAAAACTTCAGTCCGGACACACTCCTAAGTCCCAAATCACCTAACAAAGCTATCCGAGCCATAAAATCCACATTCCCAGGTCATTCACCAATAAGTCAATTCCTAGTTGAATTTTTCAACTATTAAGCCAATTAAGAGACTAAGTGTCTCTGTTCTCGCCACGACCACTTTGAACCCAAACCAACCGACCCAACACAACATAAATAGGCTAAGCAGCATTCGATAAAGCAGAAACAAGGGAAACAGGGCTAGTTTCACGGAATGACCGGCCGGGTCGTTACATGATCAGACTTGTTCCATTATAATCAACAGGTCCAGAAATTGTAGTATGCTTTCTAACCTTTTCATAATAGCAAGGATGCCAAAACGAATCTTGATGTGACTAGAAAACTTCTGTAATGAAGCTTTTACAGATGACTTCAATGTTTCCTTGAAGAAAGAAAAATTACTAATTACTGGATCTTCTTTTTCACATAGAATAATCTAAATAAATACCCTTCTAACAGCGTCTAATGGTGATACATCATAAATTAAAATGATACAGGAAGAAATAAGAAAATACAAACGCACAAATTGACAATTTAACTTAGGGCATGCGGAAGAAACAAAAAGGACTAAAATTAGGTTACTATAAAGGTACGCTTTATAGAGTAAAATAGAATTTTCAATGTACTAACCCGTTATATGGTTCAATATATTGATAACTTGAAGATGGTGACGAAGGCTGATCAAACACTATTTTTGCAAGTTGTGTGCATTTACTCCCTAGCTCATCATATTTACTCTCTACCCTTCCAAACGTCCTTTTAATGATTCATTTTCTTTTACAGTAGCATTCAGTTTTTCCAACAATGCAGCTTTGGAGGAGTTACCACCTTTTAACTCCTTAGCAGTTATCCCACCACCAAATCCAACTATATGACTCTGTCATCGAGGTCCGAAGCACCTTTCTACAACCTCAATGTTTGTAAGAGACGATTCAGATTGCACCAATTCTTTGATTTTATTCTGTAAAATAAAAAATATTTTAATTAAAATAATACAACACAACAAATAATATAAATTGAAATCTATTAATAACCATACATATTTCTCACTAGTTTCAGGTTCGACAAGCTTGTTGTTCTTCTTACGAGTCTCAAAAAAATAGTTGTCATATCTGGTGGATTACCATCTTTATATCCCTTCACATTACAATAAATAAGTCAAAGAAATATTTGTAACAAAGATGAGGTTTCTTAATAGAATTATAAGATTTACTCACAAATTCATAAATGATCTCCCTAATCGGTTTACTACACGTACGATGAGGCATACTCAACTTAGACCTGTACTTGTCTCCTAAATTAACAATATACCGGCAAAATTCTGGTTAGCCACTTAATATAACATCATGTTAATAAATATCTATGAAATCATACCTTAAATTTTTCAGTAAAAAAATTCTCCTTGACCAGCCATTCCCAATCACTCTTTTCTACCCCCTTTGGCACATATTTTATAGCACAACGAAATGACTTAGACTTAATATTCTTGTGCATCGATCCTCGTCAATTGTTCCATAACTTTCTCATATGTTTCAAGACATGATCTCGTTGATCATTTATGTCATCACTATCAAATTTGTCCTACAATAGTTAACAAGTATCATTAAATATAAAATGACACTAAAAGTTTCTTTACAAAGAAAATTGAAAAGAGCCTAATGTATTTCAACAAAGTCACATGCCAATTATTAGGAAAGCACGTCAAGACAAGACGAGGACTGATGCGAGACTAAATTGCATAGTTTAACATGGGATATACCTTACATTTTATGCGCATTAATGATAAAATTACACTTATTATGTGCTTAATGGAGTTATTTCATGTGTAGATGAAGTGAAGATTGAAACGGGGCTAAAAGGATGCAAATACGTCGAAAAATACGCGAAAGGAGGCACCCGAGCGAGAGCCGGGCGACAGGGCTGAAACGCCAGTCCTACCCTGGCGTTAGCCAGGCGTTAGGGCTGAAACGCCAGCCCTACCCTGGCGTTAGCCAGGCGTTAGGGCTGAAAC
>MDKI01166799.1:0-14772 GCA_005239505.1 Nicotiana paniculata
CCAAGGACATCTTCGGGATAGATGAAGCAGACACCCCACGAGCCGAGAACCCTATTAAAAAGGAAAAAAAGTTAAACAAAAAAAAAGAGACGCGAGTAAGGAAAAAGCAAGAACAAAAGCTTCACTTACCGTGGGTCTTTACTTGCCAACCATACCTCCCATCGAGGTAGTTCCAAGATTTCTCTTCTGAAGGAGCAACAGATAACAATTTTTCTACCCAATCACGAATATCGGAGACATTCTCAACAATATTCGTGATTGCTGAGAGAAGAAAAAAAACAGATACGGTGTTAAATAAAACATCTCAAGTCAAAACAAGAAAAAGTAAATGTGAGCTAAAGAATACTCACGTGCGCGATTCCACTTCTCAGGGAAGGGAAGATTTTCTTCACCCACTAAACCAACAGTGGGTACAGCAACATACCGGAGGTACCAGCCCTTATCCTTATCGTCTCCAGGGGTTACCAGCACTCTTTTTCTTCTAGCAGTCAGAGTAAAAAACCTTTCACGAAATAAGGTAGGAGAGTAGAGGTGAACAATATGGTTGAAGGTAAAAGGAACCGAGGCTAAAGAGTCCAAACTCCTAAGACATGTGACAACTTGCCACACAAGCAGGTCAACTTGTCCTAAGTAGATATTGAAAAAATGGCAAAACTCAATTATAACTGGGTCAATGGGGGGTCTAAACCCTAAATTGAAAGGATACGGATAAACAAAAGAATATCCCGTCTTGTAAGACGTTATTATTTGATTACTATTTGGAATATAGACAGGAAAGTCAGACTTCCAAAAGCACTCCCTCCAAACAAGGGAAATCTGACCCTCAGTTATAAGGGTTGGATATCTTTCGACACTATCAAGAGAAGAAGATTGATCTACAAGAACTTGACTATCCCTAGCAAAAACAAACTCAGCAGGGACAATTTCATCGACTCCAGGTTCACGAAGGCGTTCGCCTCTACCTCTAGACAAAGACCGAGAAACCCTAAATCTCGGAGAAACTGGAGATCTAGTGGAAGGAGGAGGAACTATCTGAGAAGAAGAGGAGCCCCTCGAAGGAGTGGATCCTAGACTTCTAAGTCTACCACCCCTCCGACTCCTAGTCGGAGCAGAAGATGGAGCTTAACTTTCAATATCTATTACTCTTTGAGGTTGGTTTGAAGAAGACATGTTTACAAAGGCAAAGAAGAAAGTTCTTTACAAAAGACAAAGTTAGAAAAGTGTTTCGTGGAAGCAAAGAAAAGAAAACATGTATTTATACTTGAAGACAACCGTCAAACATGAAGAAAAAGGAAAATAATGATGAAAAGTCATAATTCAAGATATCACTTCGAGACTGCACAGCCGCAAAAAGCCCTAAAAGGTGCCGAGTAAATGCAGAACCAATTCGAAAAGGACATGTGGTATAAGCGTTAAATCGAAGTGACAAACGACGCCTATGGTGCAAAGTAGGATACAATAATTCAAGGAAAAGTGGCGAAAAAATATTCCCGCCATAAATGAATATCCACTTACCAAATATCAATCGTTAAATATATGGTAAGTGGGGGGACTATCTGTATTGGTAAAAAAGAGTTTCACACATAAGCCAACTTTTGACAACTCAACCAGTCACATGGGCACAGGAAAACGCGACAGCTGGATGTGATTCTTTGAAGAGGTACGGTACAAAGAGGCACGGTTCAATAAACCCACGAACTTATCAGCCACGGGAAACTCAACTTGATCAAAACGGGAGAGAGGCACGGTCAGAATGAATCTAGACAAAGCTATGGGCAGATTCTAGGACCCACAATTGATTACTCGAACGTTATGTAACCGAACCCCAATTACTGTTATCCTTTGTAAACGCCTCATTAATGTCATAATTAGTCATTAATGAGTAACCATAGCAAGAGTCGTACGTTATAAGAATCTCCTATATAAGGGAGGGGGATACAGCTTGTAAAGGCATCTGATTCTTGAATACAATCAACTTCGATTTTTTATATTTCTTCAATATTGTCTATTATTCATTTTTCTCCATTACCTTGATTATCAGTAACCCGTATTCATCTTAAAAAATAAGCTTTAGTCAAAGGGTCTAATTCTTTGGTTAACCAGTATGGAAGAGGCAAAGAAGACTATCAAAAGAATCAAAGTTCAAGCCTAAAGATCCATTTTTCCCACCAAATCAAAAGTTACGAGCAGAATCAAAGAGCCAAAGACAAAAACACAAAGCCTAATTCAGAAACCTACAAAGAACATACTCGTGAATATAAACGAATGTTTAGGTTAAAGGGAAAATTTAGTTACAGAATGAAATTCATACCCCCGTGTTTTTTCAAAACCTGTTGTAAATGAAAATAGTTACGAAAGAGTCATAGACGATGCTCAAACACATGTAAAATGTTAAGAAAGTTCGAATAATATAAAAACTTTCTGCAAAACATTATTCGGAATAAACATGTGAATTCCTATCTCTCTATTGTATGTTTACACCATTATGAAGTTGAGACGTCTTCTTCATTAAGTGTCGTTCATAAAAGGGCCCTCTTTTATAAATCGTGCTTATTTCAAAAAAACATGAAATGCTGAAGCATTTTTTAATGCAAAATTAAGTACCAAAGGGGTAAAACAAAAACCCGAACGTAAAGCATGCAAACACTTAAGAGTAAAATGAAAACTCGAAAAAACACAAGTCATGCTAAGAAATATAAATATTAATATTATATAATGGTAAAAAACTAAGTATTAACTTAGTTTAAACCAAATTTATTTATACAAAGTTTCCCTAAGTTGTCATTGGGGACTTACTAAACCAAACTTCACCCCCAAATGGAACCGTGGGTAACCACCAATTGTTCTAAAAAAGAAAAAAGAGAGGGGTTGATAAACTTTCACTAGGCACTGGGAGGATTATCTTCATCAGCAGGAGGAGCAGCTTGAGATGGCGAGGCTTGGGCAACAGCTTCATCAGGTGCGATCTCATCACCCATTGGAACTTCAACTTCAGGTGATGAAAAATTTTGACTTTGCTGAGACTTTTCAATCGTCTCCTTAGTCTTGGAATTTTCAGCTTCTAAGTGAAAATTTTCTTGGCCTATTTCCATCAATGTGTCAAGCCGGGCATTCAAATAAGCCTAACTCACATCAATAGCTGCCTTATCCTCAAGAGCCTCGTAATATTTCTCCCATTGTTCAGTATCGACTCTCAGCTTATCTCTTTCAACCACGATAGCATCATAAGAAGCCTCTAAAGGAGCAAGGGATCTTTCCAGAAACTGAATCTTGTTTGAAGATTCACGGAGGTCCTCTTGGTTCTGAGTAATTTATTGCACAAGTTCACCACCATAAGCCTCCTTCTGGTCCAACAAAGCCTTCAAGCTTTTTATCTCTTCAGTAGCATGGGAAAGCTGCTCCGCAAATGAAGACTCCAGGATGTTTTTATCCTTGCCTGCTTGACTTGATGAAGCCTTCTCGATTGCCAATTCCGCTGCAATTACTCTAACCTGCTGCTCTAAGGTTCACTTTTCCTCTTCTACTGCTTCCATATCTAGTTGAAGGCTCTCAAATTGTTCCTTCCAGTTATCAACCTCGGTATGGTGGTCATTCATTAACTTCTTCATATGTACGATACTTTTCATCAACTATGTACCAATGAGATTGATCTACACAAAAAAAAAGGAAAATCAGATATGACAAAGGCTAGTGTTAAGAAGAAATAATAGGAAGGTTACCTTCAAAGATGTGTGTACAATCTCATTCATCCACGTTAAGGAGCTATGACTTTCCAATTTTGACTTTTCAACCGGGCCAATCAAATTCAACCACACATCTGCCTGGCCTAATTTCTTTAAGAGGCTACCTTCCGCAGGAACCTCGATCATAATTCGCTTCATCTCCCCATTGCTAGAAGACCCTACTTCAATAATAGAAGGAACGGTAGTAGGGGTAGATGAAGGAGCCACGGGTGGCACAGACGGGGAAGCAGAAACAGCAACAGGCACGGCGAAATGAAGTTCCACTGGAGCAGAAGAAGGAAAGATGGCAAGAGGTGTCTCCTATGAAATTCAGCCAAAACCTTGATGGAACAATTGCTCAACTGACTTAGTGGATGCAGAAGGAGTTCCCTCCTCAGAGTATGCAGGGGTAGAATGATCGGGCTCAAGCACGGAAGATGGACTAGTAAGGGGAGCAGATTCGTCATCAGACATGACTCTTCTTCTTGCTCGTGGCCTACGAACCAACGAGCCTTCCTCCTGCTCCTCCTCATCTTCTAAGGTTTGAGTTCTATCCACTTTCCTTTTTGACGAAGAAGAATTTAAGATAATTTCTTGAGCCTTGGCCAAAGAGAGATTTGAAGCAGTTATAACAGCAGCGGTGACACCACGAGAGGGAAACCCTAATAAACAAAAGGGATTAGAGAATTTCAAAAAAGAGAGAAAAGGGAAACGTAAAAAATAACCTACCATGGGTTTTTACTTTCCAAACAAACCTTGCAGAAAGGTATTTCCAAGAACGTTCTTCCATTAAAGTGATCAACAACAATTTTTCTACCCAACCACGGAAACCAGAAATCTCCTCCACGGTTCCCATGGTTGCTGAAAAAAGATAAAACAGTCACTGTATTGAACATCTATCAAGAATAAGGAAATAAGTGAGTAAACAAAAACTTACGTGCAAAGTTCCACTTCTCAGGGAAGGGTAAATTTTCTTCACCTACTAATCCACCTGTAGGTGTAGCAACAAACCTGGCATACCAACCTTATATTTACCATCATCAGATAAGATGATAAAAAGTATAAGGAAGTGAAGCTAAGTTATCCAAATATCTGAGGTATGCTACTTCCCTCCAGACGAAAGGACCGATTTGTCCCAAACACACTTTACAAAATCAACAAAACTCTATAATGACAGGGTCGATGGAAGGCCTGAAACCCAAAGTAAAAAGGTAGCTATATACAAAAGAATAGCCTGATTTGTAAGAATTTATCCTTTGATTTTCATTGGGGACGAAGACCGGGAAATCAAATTTCCAATAACAATATATGCACACAAGAGAAATCAAACACTCAGTAATTTGAGTAGGATAAAGATCAGCGTCAATCATGAGACGTCATGGAAGAAAGCTGTTTTCTTATGGCTTCACTGTCATTTACGAAAGAAAATCCAGTGGGTATAATCTTATCTACCTTTGGTTCGTGAAGTGGTTCACTGGAGTCTCTACTCTTAGAAGAAGAACTAGAAACTCTAGCCCTAGACGAAGATGGAGTAACAATAACCCTAGAAGTTGGTGGGGGAGTAATGTTACGTTGAGAAGAAGAAGACCCTCTAGAAGGTGTTGAGCCCACACTCCTTAATCTACCGCTCCTCCTACTCCGGATCAGAGCAGAAGAAGGAGATAGTTCATCGACTATTATTACTTTTTTGGGGTCTTGGTTTAAAGAAGACATATTTGCATGAAAGAAGGACTTGCAAGCAGCAAAAGAAAGTTAGAAGTTTTTCGTAGAAGCAAAGGCAAAAATGGGTATTTGTACACGAAGGCAACCGTCAAAAAATGGAAAGATATTGATGTGAAAGTCATTATTAAAATTGTCACTTCGTGACTGATGCAGCCGCAAAAATCCCTAAAGTGCGCTGATGAATTGCAGAACCAATCCGAAATTACCACGTGGCACATGCATTTAATAGAAGTGACAGGCGAAGCTTACGTTCAGATACAGATGCAATGACATGAGTAGAACGACGGCAAAAAAATCCCGCCATAAATGTGTATCCACTTACCAAATATTCAATTGATAAATAAATGGTAAGTGGGGGGACTATGTGTATTGGTAAAAAATAGACATTAAACGTGTAATATCTTGGATGACAAAGCATAATACGTGGAACAATAGAAAGGCGACAGCTGGATGAAAGCTTGGAAAGAGGTACGGAGCAAAGAGGTACGGGGTAAATAACTACGATATAATTAGAAGCGGAAGCTCCAGTCTAATTGAGAAGTTGAAGAGACACGGTCATAATGAACCAGGGCAGAATAAAGGGCAGATTCATAGATCTTCAATCAATTAGCTAAACGTTACAGAATCTTCACGGAACAGTTACGATTACCTATTGTAACATTACATTAATTATATAAATATTCATTAATGCTCAATCATTAAGAAGAGTAGACGTTATATTAAGAAATTCCCTATAAAAAGGAGTAAAATCTCACTTGTATGGACACATTCGAAACACTGGCGAAATATACTTACTTTTATGTTATTTTATTGATTTCTTATTTACAAGTCTAAATCCTATTATTATCTAATCTATTCGGTTATCAGAAGCCCGAGTACTTCTTAAAATAGCTTTGACTAAGAATCCAATTCTTTGGTTAAACGCGGGTAGTTTAGGACCCCAAGGCATACTATACTTGGATTATTTGTAACTTTATTGACACTTTAAACTGCTTAAGTCACATCAAATTTGTAAATGAATTTCTAAGTAAGTGAAACTTTGTTTTCTTTTATGAACCGTGATAAGGGAATTGATTTACCCTCGGATAAGTGTTTCCTGATAAAATATGGATTTACTATTTGAATGTGTGTATCTATGAGTACCTGCGTCGCATATGTGATTCGCGAGCGGGGTAACTTTATTATTTATATATTTACCGCATCGCACGTATGATTCGCGAGCGGGGTAATAGATGCGTCTATGGTTCGCGCCATTCGACCCTCCGGTAGTGCACGTTTACTTTTTTGTTGGATCGGGTCGTACGTCCTCGACATACTATGCGCATTTTAATTGCTTGGTATTTTCTTGTGATTGCTAAACTGTTAAAAAGGGCCCAGAAGGATAACTTAGTAAGCTGTTCGATAGGAGTTGACACTTAAATGTTCCTGTGGAAAGATTTGTCATTTCTTGTCCTTATTGTTATTTATCTTTGAAATTTATGCGTAGACTTATAATTTATTAAATTTGGCCCTAGTGAGTGTCAACTCAACCTCTCGTCACTACTTCTTCAAGATTATACTGGATACTTACTGGGTACATAATGTTTATATACTCATACCATGCTTCTGTACTTAATTGTACAGGTTCTGAGGCAGGTACATCTGGTTATCAGTCCGGAGCACGTTCTTGACTCCTCGAGATCAGAGATTTCACGCTGAGCTGCTTTCTTTGGATGTCGTTCAACAACATGTGGAGTCTTTTCCTTTTTTATCCTTTCTATATCCTCTCAGACAGTAGGATAGGCGTATTCTTTTGATTTCCCTCTACTAGATGCCTATATACTTGTGACACCAGTTCCTGGCACACACCTTGGTATACTATTCTTTTGGAATGTAATTATTTAAATTTAACTTCTTTATATTTACAAGTAAATTTGCTTCGATATTTATCATTTTCTCATGCTTGTGATAAAATTTGAGTAATGTTGATAAAGTTTTTCATAAAAACTAAATGGAACTCACTACACTAATTGTGTTGGCTTGCCTAACATCGGCGTTGGGCGCCATTGCGACCTAGATTAGGATTTGGGTCGTGACAGAAGCTTTATTATCAGGAATTGTTTCCTATGGTTTTATTTATGATATTAAGTTATTTTGGCTAGATTGAGCCGTCTTGAGATTTGTTTCACACGAGAAGGTCATTTTAGAGTATCGATTTAGTTTCTTTGAGGTAAGTATCTTTCCTAACCTTGTGTGGGAAAACTACCCCTTAGAATTTTAGTTAAATTGTGTTATTCTTGTTATGTGAAAGACGTGAATGTAAGGTGACGACTAGGTACACAACCTATATATGGTATTTGACTGATTTAGATTAACTAGACTCTTTCCATGCCTCTAATTGATTGTCATAACACGTGATATCTCTCATTGTTAATCTTCTCTTGCATGCTTTATTTGACGTTGTTAGCACTTGTTATGCCTGTGATTTGTTATTTTGCTCTTATATGCTTTAGTTGAAGTTATTGCCTTCCTTATTGTCTTGTTACCTTATCCTTCTTGAGTATTCCCATTCATTTTGTTATTGTTGAAATTCTTGTACACATTGTGGTTGAGCCATGGGCTATTTGTTGTGAAAATATTGAATTGTTCGTCCCTTCCGTAACTCCGTGCTTATTTGCTACTTGCCTTAACTGTTGTACTTGTGTACCTTAATTGTCACGTGTTTCACTTGTTCTGTTGTCTTGTAATAATTATTGCATTCCTAT
The DNA here is from genome assembly GCA_005239505.1 of Nicotiana paniculata. Classification (NCBI taxonomy): domain Eukaryota; kingdom Viridiplantae; phylum Streptophyta; class Magnoliopsida; order Solanales; family Solanaceae; genus Nicotiana; species Nicotiana paniculata. Next base: position 8,189 of record MDKI01166799.1, read on the forward strand.
GATTATTACGTGGTTCTGAATTCATGCAGATGTCGTGGACTATAGGAAAATCTAGGAAACATCTTGAATTCCTTTTTATGGATCTAAAACGCCAAAATATTGTTCATTAGGTCCGTTTTGATAGGCCTATAATATTTTAGGAATTCATGGTCAGTTTCCCTAATTCATGCAGATGGTGAGGACTATAACATACAAAAATCTGAGGATCGTCCTTAATCCTATTTTATCGCCCTAAAACGCCAAAAGATAAGGAATAGTCATGGTGAAGAAATAACTATTGTGCATTAGGTAGTTTTTGACGGGCCTATAAAATTTTAGGAGCTTCAGGGTCGGTCGCCCGAATCCATGCAGACGGAGTGGACTATAGCATACAATAATCTAGGAATCATCCTGAATTCCTGTTTTATGGCCCTAAATCGCCAAAAACCGAGTAATGGTCATGGAGAAGCAAAGACTGTTGTTTGTTGGGTCATTTTTTATGGGGCCACAAAATTTAGGAGATATGGGGTTGATAGCTCGAATTTTTACAGATGGTTCTGCTTGCTGCTTCTCATTTTGATAGGAGTAGGTGTTTGCAGCTCGCACGCTGTCTACTAAATGAGCCTTCACTGCCCGCCCGGAGACTATAGCACACAAAATCTGGGAATTATCCTTAATTCCAGTTTTATGGCGCTAAAACACCAAAAAATAAGCAACGATCATGATGAGGCGATAATTAATGTTTATTAGATCATTTTTACGGGCCCTCGAACTTTTAGGAGATTCGGGTCCGATATCCTGAATTCATACAGATGGCATGGACTATAGCACACGAAAATCTTAGAATCATCAAGAATTCCTATTTTATGGCCCTAAAATGGCAAAAAACGAGGAATGGTCTTGGAGAAGCGATAACTAATTTTTATTAGGTCTTTTATATGGGCTCGTAAAATTTAGGAGATTCAGGGTCAGTCGCCCGAATTCATGCCGATGTTGTGGACTATAACACACAAAAATCTGGGAATTGTCCTGAATTCCTATTTTATGGCCCTAAAACACCAAACAAATAGAGGAACGATTATGGCGAGGCGATGATTATTGTTCATTAGATCAATTTTTATGTTCCCACAAAATTATAGGAAATCCAGGGGTCGTTGCTTGAATTCATGCAGATGACGTGGACTATAGCTCACGAAAATCTGAGACTCGTCCTGAATTCCTGTTTTATGGCCCTAAAATTCTTAAAAAAAGCGGAACGGTCATGGAGAAGAAATGACTATTATTCATTGGACACTTTTATGGGTCCATAAAAATTTAAGAGATTTGGGTCGGTTGCCCGAATTCGCGCAGATGTCGTGGACTAGTACACGAAAATCTGGAAATCGCCATGAATTCCTGTCTTATAGCCCTAAAATGCCAAAAATAAAAAATGATCATGGTGAAGCGATGAAAATTATATATTAGGTCATTTTTATGGGCTCGCAAAATTTTAGAAAATTTGGAGCCGGTCGGATGAATTCATGTAGAAGACGTGGACTATAGCAAACAAAATACTAAGAATTGTTTCGAATTCCTATTTTATGGTTCGAAAATGCCAAAAAGAGGAACGCTCATGGCGAGGCAATGATTATTGTTCATTAGATTATTTTTTATGGGGTCCTTTAATTTTAGGAGATTCGAGGTCGATTGCCTGAATTCATGCAGATGTCGTGGACTATAGCATACGAAAATTTGAGCATTGTCTTGAATGCCTGTTTTAAGGCACTAAAATACCAAAAAATAATGAACGGAGTGTTGACTATTGTTCATCATGTCATTTATATGGGCCCGCATAATTTTAAGAGATTCGGGGCCGGTCTCCCGAATTCATTCAGATGGCATAGACTATAGCACACGAAAATCTGAAATCGTCTGAATTACTGTTTATGCCCCTAAAATGCCAAAAACGAGGAACGATCATGGCAAAGAAATAATTATTGTTCATTAGGTCTTTTTTTATGGGCCCATAAAGTTTAAGGAGATTTGGTATTAGTGGCCCGAATTCATGCAAAGACGTGGACAATAGCACACGAAAATCATGAAATCGTCCTGAATTTCTGTTTTATGGCCCTAATATGCCAAAACGAGGAATAGTGATGGCGAAGAGAGACGACTATTATTAAGTATGTCATTTTTTATGGCCCACAAATTTTAAAAAATTTGGGGTTGGTCATCTGTAGTCATGCAGATGGTGTAGACTATAGCACATGAAAATCTTGAATCGTCTTGAATTTCTGCTTAAAGGCCCTAAAATCCCAAATATGAGGAACGGTCATAGCAAATCGATGACTATTGTTCATTAGGTCATTTTTTTACACGCATGTAAAATTTTAGGAGATTCGGGCCCGATCGCCTGTATTTATACAGATGTTGTGGACTATAACACACTAAATTCAGGAATAGTCTGGAATTCATGTTTTATAGTCCTAAAATGCCTAAAAATGAGGAGCGATCATGGCAAATCGATGACTATTGTTCATTAACTCCTTTTTTATGGGCCTGCAAAAGTGTAGTTGATTCGGGGCCGGTCGCGCAAATTCATACAGATGGTGTGGACTAGCACACGAAAATTTTAAAATTATCCTGAATTCTTGTTTTATGACCTAAAAGTCAAATAACGAGGAATGGTCATGGAGAAACGATGACTTTTGTACAAGGTCATTTTTTATGGGCTCGCAAAATTGTCAGGATATTTGGGACGGGTCGCTCGAATTCATGTAGATGGCGTGGACTATATCATACAAAAATCTAGGAATCATCTTGAATTCCTCTCTTTATAGTCTTAAAACGCCAAAAAATGAGGAACGGTCATGGCGAAGCGATTACTATCCTTCATTAGGTCATTTTTTATTGGCCCGTAAAATTTAAAAGATTCGGGACAGGTTACCTGAATTCATGTAGATGGCGTGAACAATAGCACACGAAAATCTAGAAATCATCCTGAATTCCTGTTTTATGGCCCTAAAAGGCCAAAAGCGAGGAACGGTCATGGAGAAACAATGACTATTGTTCATTAGGTCATTTTTTTGGGCCTGCAAAATTTAAGGAGATTCGGGACCGGTCGCCCGATTTCATGCAGATTTTAGCACACAAAAATCTGAGATTCGTCTTGAACTCCTATTTTATGGCCCTAAAAGCCAAAAATGAGGAACAATCATGGAAAAGCAATAACTATATTTCATTAGTTTGTTTGTTATGGGCCTGAAAACTTTTAGAAGATTCGCGGTTGGTTGCCCGAATTCATGTAGAATAAACATGCAGTAATATACACGAAAAAGTTGTATAACCCCAAATTTGTGTTGCATGACCCCGAAAGTCATTGTGAAGCGATGAGTATTAGTCACTAGGCCGTTTTTTATGGACTTACAAAAAATCAGATAAATTGAAGTCTGTCAAAACAATTCTGCCAAATAACATGTACTAATACATACCAAAAATTGATCAAATCACATATTCGTGTTGTATCACCCCGAAAAGTCATAAAATGAACCTGAAAGTTATGTGAAACAATAAATAATGGTCACTAAGCCGTTTCTTATGGACTTATAAAATTTTCAAACCAATCGAAGTCCATAAAAAAATTCTACAGAACTAGTTTGTACTAATACACATGAAAGTGGATATTATCACAAATTCGTATTGCATGACCTCGCAAGGCATAAAATAAACCCAAATTTATCGCGAAGTAATAGGTACTGATTACAAGGTTATTTCCTGTGGACCTACAAAATTTTGGACCAATCAGAGCCCGTAACTTTTTTTTACAGAATCGGCATATACTAATACACACAAAAAAGTGGATGTAATCATAAATTCTTGTTGCATAATCCAAAAACGCCGTAAAATAAACTCGAAAGACATGGCGAAGCAATAAGTATTGATGACTAGGACATTTTCTATGTACCTACAAAATTTTAGACCAATCAGAGTCCGTAAAAAAAGTTATACAGAATCACCATGTACAAATACACACCAAAATATTCGATATACTCACAAATTCGTGTTGCATGACCCCCAAAACACCATAAAATAAATACGAAAGTCATGTCGAAGTAATAATTATTGTTCACCATGTCGTTTTCTATGGACATACAAAATTTCAGACCAATCGGAGTCTGTCAAACTATTTTGCAAAATCGACATGTACTAATACCCACAGAAAAGTTTCTTTGGTCATGAAATAGGAACTAATTATTTTCTCCATTTTTCATGTGTTTTATATACATGATGATTTTCTTGAATTTGGTTGACAGATTTCGATTGATCTAAAAATTGGTGGAACCATCGAATAAGGACTTGTGAGCAATACTCACCATGACAAATGTTTTTATTTTGTGTTTCGAAGTCATAAAATAGGAATTAATAATTATATTCATTTTTTTGTGTATACATGATGATTTTCTTGAATTCAGTTGACGTACTCCACTTGACCTTAAAATTGGTAGAACCATCAATTACGGTCGTATGTGCAATACTCGTCATGACTAACATCGTTTTTAGCATTTTCGAGTCATGAAACATGACTTAATGATTATGTCCATTTTTTTGTATATATATATATATATGATAATTTTTTTGAATTTTATTAATGGACTCTGATTGGCCTAAAAATTGGTAAATATATCGGATACGACCCTATGAGCAATACACACTGTGACAAACGTTACTTTTTGGCATTTCGGAGTCATAAGAATATTATGCACAGCCACATGGAACCTACATGTGCTATGCACGGCCACTTGAATCCAACATGTGCTCAAAAAATTAACTGACTCTGATTGACCTGAAATCCAGTGGATCTATAAAAAATGACCTTATGAACAATACTCTCCTTGACTAATATTATTTCAAGGTCATAAAATAGAAAGTCATAATTATATCCATTTTTTACGTGCTTATATACATGATAATTTTCTTGAATTTAATTGACGGACTTTGAGTGGCCTAAAACTTAGTTGAACCATCGGATACGGCGTTGTGAGCAATATTCACCATGAATAATATTATTTGTTGGTGTTCGAGGTCAAATAACATGTAAATTTTATCCGAGCTTATACGAATTGGATTTGAATTGTAATTCATTTATCCGAAAATCAAATATCCAAACCTAAATTTTCATATCCAATTCGAATAGACCGAATGCCCCCTTAAGTTTGGACTAGGGGTGGCAACGGGCGAGTCAGGTTGGATCTGAGCGGGTTGAAAACGGATAATGCAAAAAACAGATAAATTATCTGACCCGACTCATATAAAATACGGATAAAAAAGGGATTACTCGGCAGATAATATGGATATTTATATTCCATAGCTTCTTGAATATAATCACTTGTGGGAGAATTGTCAGTCTTCCAAACTTGAGGAACCCTCAATTTGAGACCTTACAAATGTAAAAGTTAAATTCATTAATTGTCCATTGGTTATCCATTTGGTTATCTATTTTCTAAATGAATAATATGGTTCTTATACATATTTGACCTGTTTTAAAAAGTTCATTATCCAATCCCTTTTTAATGGATAATATGGGTGATTAACTATTTTCTTTTAACCACTTTACCGTCTCTAGTTTGGACCTTATAATTTATTCTAATTTGGACCTTGGAATTTTTTCCCAAGAAGAAACATCAATTTTCGAACTCCTTATCTATGACCCTATTCAGATTATGATCGCAAAATGCTATTGGCTAGTATAAGTTTATGTTGATTAATTTGATAGACATGTGAAGCATTGATGCCTTTTCATTTAGGATTGAATGTAGCTGCATACCAGCAAGGGGTGGTGGCGCAGTTGGCTAGCGCGTAGGTCTCATAGCTTCTGAGTTATCCTGAGGTCGAGAGTTCGAGCCTCTCTCACCCCAAAACACGTTGTTTTAATAATACCATTTCTTCTTGCTCTACAAAATGCATCCCCTCTTAATCTCTCTGATCCAGGCCAAGTGCAGGGAGATTGACTCCGAGAATTCTCAGCTTCAGAGAAGCCTTATACAGAAGGGAGAGGGAGACGAGAACGTATTTATGATGCTTCTTTTAAAATGAACTCATGCAAAGCTTATACAGAATACTATTTGTAAATGCCACCCTTAGAGAAGTAATAACTAATTCTCTTAACTTTTGCTCTGTAATTGACTTCCAACTTGACCTGATTTCGACTTGTGAGCTACTGTGGTCAGCAGTGCAGTCATGTGCCTCGGAGGTCACAAATCAGTAAGGCAAGAAGAACATGTAATACATGAATAAACATCAGTACCATCTCTACTACTACATTGAGCCCGTTTGGATTGGCTTAAGAAAAGTGGCTTTTAAACACAAGTGCTTAAAAACAGCTTTTAAGTACTGGAGCTTATTTTATAAATAAGCAGTTACATGTTTGGATAAAAGTGCTGAAACTTAAAAAAAATTATTGAAGTGTTTGGCAAACAAGTGCTGGTAAGCACTTTTTCCTATTAAAAAAACAAAAATATCCCTAAAGCTGTTAACATTATAAATGAGCTAATTACAGGAATAGAAATTATATATAAGTATAATATATTAAAAAAGAAAGATGAAAAAAAAACTGAAAATATATTAAA
>MDKI01248197.1:0-29433 GCA_005239505.1 Nicotiana paniculata
TAAATTAATATATTTCGTCTCGATCACGCATTCGCTTGCGTAGCGTGATTATGACAACGTAATATATCCAAAAATTATTTTCCTTGATAAATCTAATAATCAAGAAGTAAAAGCGGACAAGTAAAATATAGAAACTAATAAAGCACAGTTTATTCAGAATTAATTTAAGCCAAGTTTAAGTCAACAAAGCAACCGTGCTAGAACCACGGCGCTCGGGGAATGCCTTATACCTTCTCCCCGGTCAACAGAATTCCTTACCCGAACTTTGTTTTTGCGGACCAATGAAAAGAGAGTCAAATATTTCTTTGATTAGGGATTCAAATAAAAGGTGACTTGGAACACCCAAAAACTAATTCCAAGTGGCGACTCTGAGCAATAAAATAATCTTTATTTCAAAATTGCCACTTTAATTGGAAAAACTCTTTAACCCACAACAACTCTTAATAACATACATTCTTTTTGGGGGGTAGAAAAGGGGTGTGACACCAGTTGCCAAGGAAACATCAGAACATCTACGGTACTCCGCTTCAGCAGATAAGACTCTAGATTCAATCTCTGCAACCTCTTTCTTGGCAAAACCCCGAAGAGCTCTTAACTATTTCACCTTCTCCTTGGCCTCTTTGAGAAATCGACTGGCAGCAGATAATTTCTCAGCCTTCTCCCCTTTCTCAATCAAGACAAAATCAAGTTGTTCCTTGGCGTTTAAAAATGACTCTGATTTTTCAACATCCACAACCTTGTCAGAAAGAGTTGACCGTGCCTGGTCATATTATGTGGCAAGATCAAAGAAAGACGTCAATAGTCCTTTTAGAGGGGAAATATCCACACCCTTTCTGTCCATCTCCTCGAGAATTACTTCGATCTCAAATTGAAGAGAAGAAGCATTGTCTGCGGTAAGGTCCTTGAGTTTGGCATGAATTTTAGCCCAGGAATTTAGAATGAAATCCTTGCGAAGAGTCAAGACAACCTTTCTCCCAGCAAAGATAGACATGGTTGGTGCTGATCGTTGGTGAAAATTAGGCCTCGATTTCGCTCCAAGACTAGGAATGGAAGTTGCCTCTAGGTCTGACTTAGCTATTGGAAGTGATTTCCTCGAGTCTGGCTCCGCGACAGATTCACTACTACCTTGGGGCTTGCTTTGGTGGGACGCTATTGAAATGTGAACACCATTTTCCTGCATAGAAAAAGATATCTGATCAGTTAAACTACTTGGATAGTATAAAATAATATGAAGGTTTTAATCGTTACCTCTTTGATAGCCGTCAAAGTCCTTGAAGCACTGCCGATGCTATCAGTAATCTCGACTATACCCAAATTAGCATCTCCTTGTTTGTTAGAATATGGCTTCACCTGCTTGAAGTTTTGATCTCCATGACTACTATCACTCTCGTTTTGGGACGGACGTTTGTTGGCGGTAGGAACAATGATACCTAATGGAAAGGAACCCTCGTTGGCTTGATGGGCCTGAACAAGGACCTTCTTTTGAACCTCTTTATATGGAGGTCCCTTGATGTCGCATGGTACAACCACTTTGGATTTTAAAGTAGGAGGCTTGCCCTCCCTGTTATGCTCTTGAGGGGTGATCTCTGAAGGCGTAGTAGTAACTGGCCCAATGGTATTCACCAAAGATTGCAAATGGTTTTCAAGGATGCGTCCATGCACTCTTTCCCACCAAGACTTATAATCGGACGAGACATGCTTCTTCATCGTGGGAATAATAGAGGGAAATGTGGCATTTGACCTACTTTTAGACAAGACACAAATTCGTAAAAGTTCCAATCCTTTGTCTAAAGAGCAATCACGAAAATCTTGATCCAAGCAACCCGGGATGTCTTGATAAAAACCGAATTGACGACTGAAACGATGAGGACAATAAGGCTCCACGATGAAGGTCGATTCATTTCTCTAAGGAAGGTAATTCGAGCGAATACTCATAAAATAATTTGACTCGGACTCTTCCTCGTTTCCATCATCACGATAATAATACGTTTGAGGATTTCTTGGCATTGTGGAGGTCCATACGACACTTTCTCCTCCATGAATATGTTTTCTCGCATCATCATTCCCAAAGTATCTTGATTTTCCCTCACCTGAGTATATGGACATCAGAGGAGTAGTCGGCCTATTCGTTAGAGCAAAATGAGTCTTGAAGTAGCAGGCCAATCAACCGTACACATAATGAATTGGAAAGTAAACTCTAGAAGAATCGAGTGGTTAACCATTTGAAATTGTGTTTAATCCCCTGTAAATGCTAGCTAAGACTGGAATGGTGAGGTTAATTCTTTGCCCACACGCTATAAGGCCTGCAATATTGAAAGTCTCAGGCCGAATAAAATCGCCTTCTTTTGTAGGAGCGCAAAGACGCATAACCAGCATGATAAAAAAGCAGCCAAGTATACTTCGTCTTTCTTGTCAATTCCAATGCCAAGTTTAACAAATAATGCATCTTCAACTTCCGATCGATTGACCATTTTACCTATGGCTCCAGTAGGGTTATGTGTTGATTTGGGACGAGCTGACTTCTTTTCTTTTCTCGCTTGAGGTTGTTCATACTTTAAAACCTTTTTTCTCCAAAACTCGATCCATCTTCTTACAAGGACGTTATGATTTTTAGTGTTTCCCTCTCGGAGTTGGTGATATGCATCAAACAATTGCTAATATGTTTGTGGAATGAACATTTTATCCTTATCGTAAGCACCTGTAAGTTCTCGAGTATTGGGAATAACTTCCTCATAAGGAGACTCCATTAAAGGCAGACCCCCAATAGTGCACAAATCCCAAAGGAATATGGATAACTCTCCACGAGGTAAGTAACGTGTTTGTTAGAGGACACCAAGCCTCATAAAGGCTTGCATGATACTTGTAGAATGATCATAAGTAAACAATGAGGCATAGACAGCGTCGTAAATATTGGTGGCCCTCAATATTCGATGGTTCCAGCTAAGAGTATCTTCGGTCCACTTCCAATAATCGGGGATATAATGAAATTCACCACCAAAAGTTAATGAATCACTCCAGTATACTTCTCCTTTGCGGAAGAAATTACCTAAGCTTTCAAGTTGTCAAAAGTAGACTCAAAGTGGTTTGCAAACGCTGAAAGTGATGCTAAAAGAATAAAGACCAGACAGTATTTATAGATGACAAAAGCCGGTTGCATGGAGATTTATTTTCGATATGGGATAGCCACTGCAATTGACTCCTAAAAGGATTAAACTAAGGAGTAGCAGAGTTTTCTTAAAATTCAAGTAAATGAGAGCCGGTAAATCTAATTGCCCTTCACTTATTAACCAAGTTGGAGCTGGAGAGTACTAGGAAATAATATTATACTGTATGGAATTTTTAGCAATTAGAAAGAATGCCACATATTACAAATTGCTAAAAAGTTGGAGGTGCAGAATCGGGAGGCCCAAGGCCAACCAAGTTCAAGCAAATTCTTTTAGCTTAGAAGGGTAGGATTTTATATTCCTAGTATTTGTTTAGTTCTCTTTTAATAATAATTAAAAAAATATGTACTGCCAAAGTCGACAAATGACTTTACAAAATTGAAGTTGAAACCAAACATCAGCAAAGGAGATATCTTCATCCTAAAATTTTATTTCTCACGATTACTTCAAACCTTGGCTTTGAAGTTTCAATAAGTTTGTACTTCGTCAAGTTTTGAAGTAGGAGGCATTTGTAGGCATATAAATTTTATAAGAATTAAATTTATTAAATAATTTAAACTATATTTTAAATCAAGATATATTGGTCCAAATAAATATTATGGGCTAATATAATTGAATTAATTATATAAGTCCAATACATATGGGTTAATAAATAAGTCTTAATCCATTCGACTAGCCCATTTAATTGGGTTAAAGTGATGAGCCAACTTCATTAAGCCCAAGATGTCATCTTCTTAGAGGCCCAGTTTGGTGTCACGTGTCAAATGACGTGGCATGCCAAGTCAAACAGAAGAGCCAATGGGATCAGGCCACGTGTAAAAAATGACAAGGCATGCCAAGTCACATTAAAAGGCCAATGAAATCGCACAACGTGTGCAAGTGACATGTTCAGGCCAATCAAATACGGTCATGTCACACTTCAATTTGATTGGTCGGGAAGAGTTTGTTCTTATCACAACTCCTCCCTTCCACAACTATAAATAGGGGTCTTCATAACTCAGAAACGACACCAGAAGTTATAACAAGAAGCAAGAGGGAGCTTGTGGATCAAACGCTGCGGATTTCTCTAAAAGTTACAAGCATTCAAGTGTTCTAAGGATTAAAAGATCAAGACAAAGATTCAAGAACAAGCTGCAAGCCCTTGGATTAAAAATACGTCAAGATCAAGATCGGTCTCAAGCACTTGGATTAAAATAAAATAAAATTCAAAGATTAAGCTCAAAAGCTCTTTTTTATTTACCGTTGAAAAGTAGAATCAGAGGATTCATAGAGATTGTAACACTCAAATATTTGAAATAAAATACTACGATTGTTACGATATTTTCCAGCTTAATTATATTTTCTCGACGCAATTTATTGTCTACAGTGATATAACTTGATACAAATTAAGAGAATAAATTGATTTTGAAATTGATGATAAAAGAATAAATGCAAACCACTCGAATCGAACAGCATTGGCCCTCGAGTTCGATCACCCTTGAACCAAGAGATATCTCAACTGATGTAGGAATAAAATAATAAGATGATAAAAGTTAGAAAGTGACAGTATATTGCTTTATGTTGCGTAATATGATGTGTTTTACAAATGACCAGACCCCCTTTATATAGTAGGAGAGTCTTACTCTTGATACAATTCTATATAAGGTGAAAAATCTCATGATTTGCTAATTAATCGGCCAATCCTTGATAAGTACCGAGATTCTACCGTGATCTCCAACTGATCGCGGATATTTAGTCCTTCTGTTATTCGATTTGGCAAATTTTCCTCGATCTCGCCTGATATCGATTTTGTTCGGTCCCAGTGTCTCGAGTTTGACGATATAACCTAGCTTGACGATATAACCTCGCACCTCGGTTCGATATAATTGTCGAACCTTAACCTATCATATTTCAGTCTCGATTATTCACACAAGGGGCGAGCTCGGTTTTGACCGTATACAAAACGAATCATTAGTTTCCAAAATAAAAACTAGTAGAATAGTATTCTGTGCAATATACTGTAGTAATTAGCTTTCCATAATGCATAGCACGCAAAAAAGCATGCTAAAAAAAAAGCAAACCCTTCAAGGAAAAGGCATAACCTTCCTAGGGATTACATTTATTCTTTGGAGAAGAGTTTAAAAGATCCAACAAGAAAACGGGAAATGAAGAGTACATGTCTTATTCTTACATATGTTAATATACGCACCTAATAAAAGATTTTAGAGTTATAGGTTAGTTTTACTCAATATACTCATTCTGCCAGATGTCAAGATTCATCCCTGAAGCAAGTGGTATGATAATATCAGAAAATTCATCACCCATTTTTGTCCAATGCAGGCTTGGCTCCCAGTCTACTTCTCTAAGTACCCTCGAGATTTTCTTGACCAAAATGTCACTTCCTTCCTTTGTTAAATGCATCCCATCCCTACACAAACACAAAATTAAAAAGCTAACTTCTCATAAAAATGATAATTAACCGACTATCACCGGTTAAAATTTACTAGTAATGTAAAAAAACAAAATTACGCGCTTTCCTTGATTCAAAATGAAACAATATTATTTACTACTACTCCTATATTAACGTACACAAAAGTAAAGAATAAAACTAGTAGAGATTTCAACTTACAAGAAGACAGTAGTCAACCAATCGGGGCGTTCCTGAAGAGCAGACCAAAAATCTATAACCTTCACGCCTAATTCTTGCCCTAATTTTATACCAGCTTCTGAGTATATGCGGCAGGTCTCATTATTTCTACCTCGATTATCGCTGATAATTTCAGGTTGTAATGGTCAGAAGCAGGATGAACATATAATTTTAAACATCATTTGAATTACTTAAAGTTTAATCAAGAAGTCATGTTCAATATCGGTGTTAAATTACCCATAAAATTGAACAATTTGTTCCTCGTTCACCGGAGGAGCGCTTAGCATAATCAGACGAGTATTTTCTGAAAGGCTCTGTAAGTAAATACGTGACAACATTTATGTTAGAAATACCAAATAAAATGTAAGAGTAATATCTAGGAAAAGGTTTCAAATAATGATAAACTGGGTAAAACTTAATTACCCGCACTCAATGTTTATACATACCACAACAAGTTTTTCTTACAAATATTTTAACTGCTTATTAATTGGTTTAATTTAAACACCGAATGCGAGTAAAGATTTACCGTTATATGAAGTGCAATTCTCCTCATGTTTTCAACATATTCTTGAAGAGGGACATGAGTGCTGCCAGGAAATTCAGGATCTACTGAATCATTTCCACCAAAATAAAGTATGACAAGAGAAGGTTTAATATCCGCATCCTGCATCGGAATTAAACAAAAAAATAATAGATTACAGCTCCAGATCAATAAAATTTTCTTGGGAGGAAAAGAAATATAAATATCATCATAAATTTTGGATATCGACTAACCAATTAGGTCTAAACTCTTGGGTTTAACTCTAATAGACACGAGTATTTTAGCTACCACAATGGAGTGTGGTGGGATGAATGAAATCTCTCCAAACTTCACTAAAGGTGTTGGCTCGAGCCTTGGGAATAGAACTTTCTATAAGGAGCGCCTTTCCCCTTTAATGAGCCTTACGCACTGACAGTCGGGCCGGTGATTTTTTGATTATTTTAACTTTTTCCTTAATTCTGCCTAATGCATGGATAAAATTCACATTTTAGTTGGTTTATATGTCTTTTGAAGAATTAACTTGAATTGTCGCTAATCGAACCTCTTAACAAAAAAAAACTAGGGATGTATAATATATGATATTCATATGTATAAGCATGTATAACTAATAGTTATTTTATGTGAACTGACTAAAAAAAGGTAAATAATGAATCTATTTCTGTTAAGATCCCAATCATTTTCTTGCAAAAGAAAAGTCCATATAAGAAAATTGTTTTAATGTTTTGTAGAAAGAATTTTTATTCTAGCAAGTGGTAGGATATTGAAAAAGCACACAAATCACTGATTATTAAACATGTATACAATACTCGGTAGCTAATATAGTATAGCTAGGTAAAGCTTTACTTAGGTATACTATATTAGAAATTTATTTACCTGTATTCTCTATATTTTGTAGTTTTTAATAAATATCTAGATTTTTCTTACAAATTATATACATTGCTCCTTAAAAGGCTCTCATCCCATTATTAGTGTCTTCAATTAAGGGATTCAATTACATCCTTTCCCTCCTTTTTGTCCCCCTCTCCTCTTCTATCTCCTATTTTTAACTCAATCTCTCTTAATCTACGCCCTGAATCTCCATATTCTCTCTTCCTACCATTGCCGACAGCTTTATATTATAAAAAAATATTCAGAAATTGTATTATAATAATATCATGAGTGTATCTGAATTGTATCAGATACATCAATGCCTAAAATATAATTGCATCATGGTTGTATCACAATTGTATCTAACTTGTATCTAGTACAAGAACACCCAAAAGAATACCTGATACAATACTAATAAATTAATATACAATTATCATACTTGTGATCCAACTGTGAAATTCGTCACGAACTCACAACTGCTCGTAACAATATACAATTATCATACATTTGTACTACAATTCCCACAACAATTATGATACATATACGATTATAATACAATTACGATACATTTCTGAAATGTTGTGATACAGTTATGACCTCCTCTTCTTCAAGTTTCAAAACAACTCTACACGAAAATCTAATATAATCGTATTATAATTGTATTAGCATTGTATCGAGTATTGTTTTGGTTATTGATGTATCATATGCAAATCGCATACAATAAAGATTTTAGAAAGAAAGAAAACAAGATTCAGAACTTACCCACAACTTGATTCTAGAGCAATGTTTCGAATTTCGTCTAAATTATATCAGTAAGAAATAGAATTTTTGGTTGATTAGTAAGAAAGAGAAAAATTTGATTTGAAAACCTTTGGAAAAGGAAAAGAGCTGGAATTCTTTTTTTTGGGGGGGGGGGGGGGGGGAGGGGAGGGGTGTTGGTGAAGGTATAAAAATAAAAGAGAGATTTTAAATGATTATTAAGAAAGACAGAAAAGAAACTGAATCTTAAATGTTGGGGAGTTATTGTAAATGAGGGGTGTGTGTAATTGACATGCTAAAATTAAGGGATCTTGGATTTTTTTTTTCATTTTAATGGTTTTGAATATAACTTGTAAATACAGATATACAAAGTAATTAATAAGAAACCTAAATAAAGATGGTAAATAAGTTTCTGTTATAGTATAACTAAGTAAAAGTCCCAAAATTTTTAGAGCCCAATTAAGAATGAATTTTTTTTAACCCCGCTCGAATAAGCCACAACTCGTGAGAATTGACTGAGGCTGGACTGGCTTGGATCATGGGTTTAATAAAAAAATATGTAATTATATATATACAAAGTAAAAGGAAAATAAATTTAAAGTAACAATAAATGTAGCCCAAACTCAAAATCTACTAAGTCTATCATATTAAAAGATCAAAGTCATAAAATTTAAATTTTAAACATAAAGTTAAGTTAAAATAAGATTAAGAAATAAGTAAATAATAAAATTCTAAATTTCCTAAGCCCTACAAGAAGTAGTTTCCTCTATTTCATTTTCGTATAAGTGTTTTTCTTTTTTCATCTCTTAACTTTGTTGTCACAAACAAATTTAAATGTGCTCAAGGAAGATAATGTGTTGGTGTTAGTTATATATGCCTTAAGTCCCTAAAAAGAATGTTGTTTGAATAGTTTGTGGATGGAATATATATTGTCCTCTAGTTTTTGTATTTTACTGTAATTTATTGAAACAATATCAAAAGTTATTAAGTTTTGCATAACTTTTTTGCCCAACAAAATGTTAAATTTTATTAAATATAAAAATATTTTAAAAAAATTTCAACTGGCTAGGGCCCGCTGCCGACATAAGGTTGGGTTGGGGCCGAAGTATTTAAGGGCCATCAAAATTGTGATCCAACCCATCAAATACCAAGCCCCTGACCCAGCCAACCGATAAAATACCAAGGCTCACGTTGGCTGGCTGGGTTAGGCTGGACTGGAGCAGCCCGTATAGATAGGTTATAGGTATACCTTGGGGAAAAGTTTGTCCAAAACTTGAAGAGCCATCCTTGAGTTCCAACCAGAATATCCACGCAATGAAATATCAGCCTGTTCCAATCATAGAATAAAACGATTAGTGGAAGATTAATTAGGAGCAAATGTAATGCATATACGATAAGAATTATAAATCCAAATGGCGAAGGAAAAGATACCTTGCGAGAGTAGAGGCTAGTGAGGGTTGCACCCCAACCATGAAAATCGTAGCTTAACTGCACTATTGATGACCCAAATAGAACGAAAGGTGGCCGACTTGGTCCAACCATATTTTTATTCACTTAACAATTTTGCTTTTACAAGGCAGAAATATAATGGTGGAAACCTACCAGGAACGAGATTTCTGCCATGCACACCAATATAATAATATGGCGCATTGGCGTGCACCTTTGATATTCGTTCAACTTTAAAAAACATTAATTCCCAACTTATTATATTCTAAAGATTCTTTCTTTCGCTCTCCCCACCATTCGGACAAGTTTTAAATGTTAATCTATTAAAATACAGCTAGTCAAGGCCCTATTTAATACTCCTATATTTGCTGTACTTTTACGGGAGAAAAAAAGAATATCTTACGATTATTCTCCCAAAGTTAATTAATCTCTTTGGTTTTACTCTAGTTTCTAAGTCACCTCAATCGTTAAAAAACAATATGGATACTTTTGTCCAAATATCATGGAACTTAACCATGGAAAATAAACTGGACAATTGTTAGTAGTAATAAGGCCTATGCAGCCACACTTTTGAGTTTTTGAGTTTTGAATTTTATAAGAGACATTTTATTGAGTTTTGAATAAATTATTAATTAAGTTTATTTTTTAACACGAATATATAAATCACTTGGTCAAAGTTCTTGGGCTCTTCAATACTCACGAGTGCTTTTCAATTTCTGCAACAACTGAAAAACTTTTCTAAATGTTGGATTAATCGATCGACAACCTTTCATTTGTAAGAATAGGGATATTGACTGGGATATAATACGTGCATGAATTCATTGAAATGTTTGAATCTAGTCTCATAAAACAATTGCTAAATGTTCAAAGCCAAACATCCATGCCTCAGAAGTCAGGACAATAATCTAAGATCAATAAAGAATTGGGACAAGAAACCATTTATTCTCACTTGCATATATAAAACATAATTTCCGTTAAAACAATTATAAAACATAGTCAATCCTTCACCCTCTCCTTAGACCATGGCTTGAAAACGCCATTCAGTTACAAAAAATGATTGTTAAAGCAAACACACCCAGAACACATAAAAAGAAAAAGAAAAAAGAAGGTCAAGACAAGAAATGAAATTGCAAAAGTTTGAGACTTGACGGTTAATTCTGAAAAAAGGAACCAAGAAATCAGCATTTTGGGAGATCAGAAGGAGGAGGAAGGAGTTTCTGATTGGGAAGCTTTCCATCTAAGACAAGCCATGCCATTTTCAATCCCCAACTTGTATGAACTTCCAAGTGACAATGCATGAACCAAACACCTACATTTTAAATGTACAAATTCTTTAGTCTTAACTAAAACATATTACAACTTTGTCAAAATATTATTAGATGAAATTTTAGTATAAAAATCACTTGTGATTTAATCTACCAACCTGGATTATCAGCTAAAAATCGAATAGCGACCCATCCACCAGATGGCACACCTACAGTATTCCTCTCAACAGCGTCAATAAGATTGAAGTTAGCAGGATCCTTATTAGGGTCAAAATTACCAAAACCTTGGCCAACAACGTAGAAATTGAAGCCATGAAGATGAAGTGGATGGCTTTCAGCACCAAGAATACTTGTATCTTGCATGATTAACTCAACACTCGTATTAAAAGGAAGTACCAAAACTTTAGTACCATTGTTAACCATGGTATTATTTGGAGGATTTCCGGTATAATTGAACCAATTTAAAGGATTAATAGGAAAATAAGGGCTATAAACACCATTTGACTGTCCAATAAAATGAGATTGGAGCAGTGCAGTTGTAGGTTGTACAAATGATATGTTATTAATCGACGCTGCAAATTTGGTTGTATTAGTAGGGCCTTGACAAGTTTGATTTTTGTCACAAGGAGTTGTACCAAGACCTACTGTAAAAAGGAAATGTTTGTCAACATTTTTAGGGACTTTAGCAGGAAATTGAGAATTTGCCAAACTACGGAGTTTCTTACTAAAATTGGTAGCAAATGAAGTGTCATTTAGAGGAGGTAAAGTAGGTATGAACATGGGAAGTTTCTTCATTGATTTGGTTGAATGAGAAATTGTGGATTCATATTCAAGAATTCCAGCAACAGTGGAGTTGTCAAAAGTGCCTTGGCCAGTAACATAAGGTCTAGCAGTCATGAGAAAAGTGGCACTAGGGTATTCAGATTTAGTTTTCAAAAGAACATTTGTGGTTTGTCCTGGTGTTATAAGTATTGTGTCAGTCTCAAAAGGTTTAACGTATACTGCATCAGCATCAACTACTGTGAGTGTATGATTTGCAATACTGAAAAACAGTTCATCATTGAGTGCAGCATTGATCATACGGAGAAGGTATATCTTTCCTGGCTTAACCTTTAGTTTGAATGTATCTGCCATAAACAATTTATACAGCATAAATCAGAATAATGAAAAATATTAGTAACCAAAAGTTCGACTACTACACATTGATACATGTCACTTAAAAGTTAATTACATATAACTTTCTATAACAAGCATGTATTGATTACCAGGATATATATTATTCTTTAAAAAATAAATTGGATAATGAACTGTTAAAAAATGGGTCAAATATGAATAAAAACCATATTATCCACTTAGAAAATGGATAACCAATTAATAACTAATGGGTTTAACTTTTACATTTGTAAAGCCTCAAATTGCGGGTTCCTCAAGTTTGGGAAACTAAGAATTTTCTCAAAGTGATCATATTCAAGAAGCCATGGATATCCATATTATCCGCCAGTTAACCCATTTTTTATCCGTATAAATATGGGTCGGGTCTGTTTTTGCATTACCCATTTTTGACATATCTCATATCCAACCCGATACGTCCCTTTGCTACCCCTAGTTACAACCGGCAAAAATTATAATAATATAATGGTTGAACGAAAAAATTAGACGTTAAAGGTACCTTTTGCAGAGCAGTTGTACAAGAGCCCAGGAAGGCCATTGATGGTATAAGCATCAGAGACATTTGGACCTCCACCAGTTTGTAGAGCTTGGCTAATGATAGCTTCAGGATCAGCATTGAACCATTCTCCTAAACATCGAGAAATTAACTTTAGTAAAAATTTGGATCATAAAAATTAATTTGATATATTCCATGTGTATATATGTTTAATTGAGTACCTAAGATGATTGGAATTTCCTTGAATGGTTTGAGAAAAGGGTAGGATTCATTTTTCTTAGGAAGGATAATTATAGGGCCATAAAGAGTAGATCTTAGCCATGAAATATGGGCATGCCACCACAAAGTCCCTCTTTGACCAACAATTGTGTAATTGTATACATAACTTTGGCCTGTTTGAATAGGGCATTGTGTTATATATGCAGGACCATCTGCCCATCCACTACGAAGCTGTCTCACTCCATGCCTGCTCAGAGGGGCAAAGAAAATTAAAGAAACTAGGATATCATAGCTGTTTGATATTTTTTTTAATGTTTCTTTTCAAATAGCTAAAGATGTCGAAATTAAATGGTAAACTTCGGTTCCATATACTATAGTGTAAAAAAGATTATAAAACTAATTAGGTCACAATGTATTTAATTAAGTTTAATGATCCATGTAGAAAGGACGCAAATGTAGTACGAAAATAAGGATCAAATATTATACCAATGAATGGAAATATTGTTAGGAACATGGTTATTGACTTTTATAAGTAGACGATCACCCTCCCTTGTGACAATACGAGGCCCTGGGAATTTTCCATTGACTGTCACTATGCTCTTAGTATGGCACAATCTAGTGACATTTGCCATTGTAATCTACATTAATAAAGATTCAGAAAAGACATAATATTAGAAAGTGTAACAAAAAATATGCACATTATTTGCTGTAAAATAAGTAAAATGGACTTTTGATGTCATACATTGAACTCATAGTGTCTGGTGATAGCTTGTGCAGGCTGAGGCAGGAGACATAACGCCAAAAATGCAATAATGAATATTGCCATAGGAACTAATGATGGAAAAGTACTAGAAAACCCCATCAATTTTGTCTGATACTTTCCTTGAAATTAAATTGAAGGGTGACGATCAGCTTTAGATATTGTAGTGAACTTGGATGAAAGATAGCTCTAAAATTGATGTATATATAGAGAAATACGGATGGAGTGCTTGGTCGATTAGGTGATGAAAATAGTGTATTTTAAAGAAGAAAAATCAGGAAGAAGTTCAAAATTTGCACATAAAATTGACCAACTGTAGTTGGAAAACAACTTTAGAGTGATGTCAAAGACAATCTAGCTCTATTTTAATTATATATTTCGCTGAGGTTCAAAATCTTTCCTTCGTCGTGATGTTAGGGCATCCAAAAGCTTGCATGATATTGACAAATTAATTCTTCATATATGGGACAGCTACTGCATGTGTGCATGGGTTTAATTTGTTCTTTCTTTTGCACTGTTTTAATTTCCTCTTTGTCAATGTAGACGTCTAGGCAAGGGTCTATTGAAAATATTTTATCTGACTTCACTGGGTAGAAATAAGGTCTACGTACATACTATTCTCCCCAGACTCAATATTTTAAAATATAATGGGTTTGTTGTTATGTTGTTGAAATCATGGCGTCCACGGAGTACATATTTTTTTACCCTTCTCTGTTCTCTTGCAAAGTATAATTAGAAGAAAGTCATAGTAAAATCAGGGTAGAGCTATAGAGCTAGTTATGAGATCACGAGACAACTTTTTAATTTTGAACTTAGTTATTACTGTATATTATATAAAAATATATAGCGAGAATTATAAATAGAACAATTATTTAACCAATTACACTATGAATCATGCAATTGTGTCAATTTTAGTTTGTCTTAGGAAACCTTGTAAAAGTATCTTGTTAGCGTTTTTATCCAAACAAATTGCTAAATGATTGTGAGAACTAGTTTGCAGTAAATTAAAATACACCCTCTTGTCAGATCTCAACATTTAGGCCTAATGATGCTACATATGCTTTTTGATCAAGTTAAATCATGGGGTTGTAATCTTACCCAACACGTATAGCGACTAGTTCATTGCTAAACTAGGCACGTGGTTATGTTAACTAAACATATGTTTATAAAATTTAATCTTGTCAATTCCATTCAATTAATTAATGTTGTAGAAATGTGCGTATCTTCACTCCGAGGGTAAACCTTAAGCAAAATGCTATCTAATATTTGTAAATGATGAAGCGGCAAGAAAATAACAGTACATTGATTGTTTTTCAAAAAGTAGGGGCATACAAACCGAATCGAAAAAATCGCACCAAATTGAAAAGTCAAATCAAATCGATTAAATTTTTTGATTTGAGTTGGTATTGAGTGAAAAAACTCGAATCAACCCGACATATAAATATATAATTTTTATATATACTTTTAAGGTTTTATATTGAATTTTCTTTAAAAAAATATCTAGAAATAGTTAGGATTCTCTTGCGAGGTATAAATTTTAATAGAATATAAAGTGCTCCGTATTTATTGACCTTATATAATGGTTTGTGTGATCACTTTCTCATAAAGTGTTACTGCAATACGTCTATCTCTTTGTTCTTCCATATTCATATCATATGTTAAGATCTATTAAATTCTTATATCCTTTTCGAATGCGAAGTGATTATTAATATTTAGGTATCATATTGATTTTTATGTTTAATTACTAAATTCGATTAACCTGAAAGTGTACATCAACGAAAAATTATTGTCAGACGACTAAAAAAATAACTATTATGTATTAGTAATAAAATTCTCCCATAAGAATTTAATCGATAATATATTTGTCAATTTTTTATATTTTTACTAAATATATATTTACTTATCAAATATTTAATAAAGTAAGATTAGAATAATATTTAAGTAACAAAAAATCCAAAAACTCAAAAATTTCGATAAAATCGAACCAATTCAAACCGATATTGTTAAAATCGAACCAACCCGATCCATGTACACCCGTACCAAAAAGTATAGGAGTTACTAGTTAGTAAAGTCGAATGATTAAATTAAAAAAGAAAAAGAGAAACAAAAATATTGGTGTATAGTAAGACACGTTCGGGATAATATAAATGAAGTGAAGAAGCTGAAGTTGGTGAAAAGGGGGTTTTCATTCTTTTGATATCTCACAATCCTTAGTAGTTAAATGGAGAGAGGAGAGTGTAGGACCAATTTGTATGTTAAGCTCTTTTATGGCAAGCAATGACAGACTAGCTTTTGCTTCAATAGTGTACATCCTTTCATGAAAATTCAAAGTCTGACTAGTGACTATTCAACCCAACATTCTATCCATTCGAGAGATGGATTGAGTATTTAAGGTTTATGTATTTTTATAACTCTCTCAAATTAATATTTATTAGTTTAGACAAATATTACTATGCAATCTGTAGCTAACTCTATAGCTCCGCCCCTAGTCACCACTCTATCCCCCTCCTCAAACATCCCCGTGGAAGAGCAAAAGCTAAAAGGAGAAATAAGGGAAGTAGGTAAATTACATAAAATTCAACTTTTTATATCCAGGCCAAAGTCAACTACTACATTCAGCTTAACTAGAAAAAGAAACAGAAAAAAAAAAAAGGATCAGCTATATTGGAGGTCGATGTGCACAGATAGTCATTAATAATACATATTTTTACTTTTAAGTCATTGTTTTAAATATCTTTAATTTTTAATTATTGTTTTAATAAACTTTTATCCGCCCGAACAAAAATACCCTTATGTTATAAGGATTTGGCTTATACCTACGCTCCTTATTAACGATCAGCAGTAGCAGCTCAAACTTACGTAGCTAACTTGCAGAGGTTGTGATCATCCAAAATGGCAGAAGCTTCTCTTCCGATTTCAAACTTAGAGAATTCAACTTTCTCGTCCAGAATTCACCATAAAATTACGGTAAATTCTAATGTTTGAGATATCTCTTTATGCTTTTGTGTGTTTGTGTGGATTTTTATTTCGTTACTAGGAATTTGATTTTTTTTTGCTTTTCTGGATTGATAACGTGAAGAACATCGCGCCCTTAACTCTGTGATTGTTCTATAAATATTGAGGACATAATATTAAGGATTTGGTGTCCTTAACATGACTGTTGTTCTGAATATTAAGGACATAGTGTCCTGTATTTGTAAATTGTATTGAAAAAGTTAAGGATACAATGTTCTTAACTTTTTTTGATGTTGTTCTGAATATTAAGGACATAATGTCCTCTATTTGCAAATTGTATTGAAAAAGTTAAGGACACGATGTCCTTAACTTTTTTGTTGTTGTTCTGAATATTAAGGACATAGTGTCCTGTATTTGCAAATTGTATTGAAAAGTTAAGGACATCGTTGTTGTTCTGAATATTAAGGACATAGTGTCCTCTATTTGCAAATTATTTTGAAAAAGTTAAGGACACGATGCCCTTAACTTTTTTGATGTTGTTCTAAATATTAAGGACATAGTGTCCTTAACTTCATGGCTATTGTGTAAATATTCAGGATATAGAGTACCTTAACTTCATAACAGTTCTAAATATTAGGGACATAGTGTCCTGTGTTTTGCAAGTTGTATTGATAAAATTTAGGACATCGTGTCCTTAACTTCACGATTGTTGTATAAATATGTCTTGAATTTCCCATTTTCTTGACTTGCAGGATGGAAACAATATGTATTATAGTTGCTTTTAATGGTAGATGGACTAGAGACTATAAGTATGTTGATCATCAAACAAAGCTTGTTCTAGTACTTGAGGTAATTCGATTTGAAGATATCATTAAACAGGTCTTTGAAGTAATTGAATTGGATAGAGACAATTTTGAAGCAATGATATGGTTTGATATCAACCCGGGAACAAGCAAGGGAATGCTTGTATCCAAAGGTTTAGATCTTCACACATATATAGAGTTACTAAAAAGTCATTCGCTCTTCAAGGGATATATTTCATTGTTAATGTTTCGGAAAGAGTTTTTGGTTCTACAAGCACCTTTGAACATGTCAATAGAGAAACTCAACATGACAATCAAGACAAATGCCAACAGATAATGGAAATAGATGTCGTTGAAGTTCAACCAATAACTGAAGAGGTGCTTCAAACATTTGATTCTATTCAAGTGGAATGACAAAGCAGTATAGAGATTGACAACGAACAAGCTTTGGGTATTCAAGTCTTAGAGAGTGTACCGGTAATAGAAGATGCTGCTGAAAAAACTTCTACTCAACTAACTAGACGAAGCTCAAATTCGAAACAAAAAGAATCCCTAACTACGATATTAAGAGAAAATGCTTCGTTGTATGAAATAAAAGTGGGATCAATATTTGACAAAAAGAAGAGTATAATTAACTATTTTTGAATATAGCAATTAAAGGTCATTTTGAATTCAAGGTTGTTAGATCAAGATCAACAAGATATTCGCTGAAATGCAATGATGATAGGTGTGGGTGGTGTGTGTGTGCTTTCAGAATTAAAGATTCAACATTGTTCAAGATAGTAAAGATTGAGAAAAATCATGACTGCTCAGTTAACACTATGAAAGCTGATCAAAGGCATGAAATTTCAAAGTTGATTAGTGGTTACATTATTGACAATCTTCGAGACCCAAGATTTGAGTTTACACCAGCCTTTGTCATGACAGAAATGCAAAAATTGCACGGACTAGACATTGTCTATCACAAGGTGTGTCGTGCTATTCAACGTGCTTCAGCTTTAATAAGAGGAACTCCTGAAGAGAATTATGAATTATTGTCGTCATACTTGT
Source organism: Nicotiana paniculata (assembly GCA_005239505.1). Classification (NCBI taxonomy): domain Eukaryota; kingdom Viridiplantae; phylum Streptophyta; class Magnoliopsida; order Solanales; family Solanaceae; genus Nicotiana; species Nicotiana paniculata. The sequence goes on from MDKI01248197.1 coordinate 18,122, forward strand.
ATATGATGAAAAGTAAAAACCCGGGATTATATACTAACATAAAGTTAGACGACGACAACAGGTAAACAATCAAAAAGAATTTATTAGTCTGTTTTATCAACTTTAGGACATGGTGTCCTTAAATTTGATATGTGCAATGAGAAAGTTAAGGACATGGTGTCCTTAACTTTGATGCGTGCAGTGAGAACGTTAAGGACATGGTGTCCTTAACTTTGATGCGTGCAGTGAGAAAGTTAAGGACATGGTGTCCTTAACTTTGATGTGTTTAGTGAAAAAGTTAAGGACATGGTGTCCTTAACTTTGATGTGTGCAGTGAGAAAGTTAAGGACATGGTGTCCTTAACTTTGATGCGTGCAGTGAGAAAGTTAAGGACATGGTGTCCTTAACTTTGATGGGTACAGTGAAAAAGTTAAGGACATGGTGTCCTTATCTTTGATGCGTGCAATGAAAATCTTAAGGACATGGTGTCCTTAACTTAGAGTTACAAACTCAAAAATTAAAGACATGGTATCCTTAACTTTTGAACTTGGAACTCGAAGTTTAGGACTACCTGTCCTTAATTTTTGTGCTTCTAACTCTAAGTTAAGGACCAAATGTCCTTAATTTGTGAGCTTGTAACTTGAACTTTAGGACTACATGTCCTTAACTTTTTAACTTGTAACTCTAAGTTAAGGACTACATGTCCTTATTTTTTGAACTTGGAACTCTAAGTTCATGACTACATGTCCTTATTTTTGGAACTTGGAACTCTAAGTTCAAGACAACATGTTCTTAAATTTTGTGCTTGTAACTCTAAGTTCAGGACTACATGTCCTTAATTTCTAAACTTGGAACTCTACGCTAAGGACTAACATTCCTTAATTTATGTGCTTGTAACTCTATGTTAAGGACTACCTGTCCTTAATTTCTATGCTTGTAACTCTAAATTCAGGACTACCTGTCCTTAACTTTTTAACTTGTAACTCTAAGTTAAGGACTACCTGTCCTTAATTTGGTGTCATGTATTTTTAACCTTCTGTTATACTGTATTTTCATGTTTCTTTATATGTTTTATGCATATGGATCATCAATAGCTGGTTGGAATCATTGCACACCAGTGATTGCTGTTGATGCAACTTTTTTGAAGTCAAAATTTCGTGGTGTTTTGATGATTTCAGTTTCAAAGGATGCAAATAACCAAATATTCCCACTACTCTTTGGAGCTGCAGAATCTACAAATAACAATTCCTATGAGTGGTACTTTAGTGAACTTCGCAATGCAATTGGGAGCCGTGACAATTTAATTTTTTTATCAGACAGGCATCAATCTATTGCACATGGCATTGCAAAGGTATATCCTGAAAGCCACCATGGGATTTGTATCTATCATTTGGAGAAGAACCTAAAGCGAAGGAAAGTGAAAAGGGAGGTCATAAAACTTTTCCAAAGTGCTGCAAGAGTATACATGCACAAATAATTTGATCTATACATGTCAGATATAGCAAAAGTTTATAAGAAGACTTTTGACTACTTGATGGAAGAACCACCGGAAAGGTGCGCACGTTCTTGTAGTTGTAACGAACCGAATTGTTGTTATAAGAATTTATGCCTCGTTCAGCGACTTAAGGTATCGAGCAGCTTCATAATATATATTATGACTTGCTTGTGCAGTCCGTAAATTTTTCTGGAATGTTTTTATATGAAAATAATTGATTAAAATCTGAATTTTCTTCCATAAATTCATGGATTCATGATGTAAATGAGTATGGAATCATGAAATATAATCAATATAGGATAAATAACACTTACCCCAATGTTTCCCGTGAAAATTTCCCAAAAATCGCCCAAGAACCGTGCTCCAAAAATCCAAAACAAAATGAAAAAAATGAGCATTTTTGGTACTTATTGGTCAAGTTTCGGGTGTAGTACCGGTACAGCCTATCATTCTTGTTCAGCCTGAGGTCAGGCCAGAGTAATCAGAAGAAGAACAAAGGAGACTTGAGAGGTTTAAAGGTATGATCCACCTACTTTTAGTTGCACAGCTTCAGAGAATGCTCAGGAATTTCTAGAAAAGTGTCACTGTATTCTCCGTACCATGGGTATTGTGAAAGTGAGCGGAGTTGCCTTTACTACGTTTCAGCTGTCAGGAGCAGTGTATCAGTGGTGACAAGTCTATGAAGAAGGTAGACCAGCCGATGCAATACCACTAGCTTGGGCTTAATTTTCAGAAATGTGTTTGAAAGAGTGTGTTCCTGAGACTCTGCAGGATACGTGGCGCACAGAGTTTGAACGGTTATGTCAGGGCACCATGACAGTGTCAGAATATGCCATCAGGTTCAGTGAGTTAGCTCGTCGTGCACCTACTTTGGTTCCTACCGTCAAGGAGCGGGTCCGCAGATTCATTGAGGGACTCGATTAAGATATTAAAATATGCATGGCTCGTGAGTTGCAAACCGATACTCCATTTCAGCAAATAGTGGAGATTGCGAGGAGAATCGAGGGTGTACTAGCTGAGTAAAAGGAGTATAAGGAGACCAAAAGGTCTCGAATTACTAGAGGGTTCAGTGGATTTTACTCTTCAGCTATGAACCATTATGGCGAAGGCTCTAGCAGTCGACCAGCTCAGTCCGCACATCAGATTACTCGGGGTGCTCATGCAAGCTCTAATAGTGCACCACCGACACGAGGTTCTTATAGTGGTTATTCCAGTTATTCGGCACAGACTCAGTACGAGCATCCACGACCTTAGAGGGGTTGTTATGAGTGTGGCGATACTAGGCACATCATGAGAGATTGTCCCAGACTTGGGAGAGGTGGATTTCATCAGAATACTCAGGTTATGGGCCCGAATGCAATTACTACCCCACATGCACAACCAATTAAGGGTGGAGGACAGGCGGGTAGAGGGTGCCCCAGAGGGGGAGTCCCATTCCATTGATATATTTGTTATAGTGTTGTTATAGGTATGATCTCGAATTGTTATAAAAGGATAATTTCCTGAATTAGATACGGTTTTGAATATTGAGGCGAGTCCTCCTATTATGTTTCACTTATGGGTGAGCTTCGTAATTTCGTGACCCATTGTCACGACCCATTTCCGGAGTCGTGATGGCGCCTGTCGTGGAACCAGGCAAGCCACCCATTTTATCTAACTAAATACAATTTCCAAAAAAATATCCTTCTTAACAAGTCTGAAATCAATAATAATCGTAAGTTTGAATTTGAAAACAGGTTTATAAAAATCAAAACCCAACTCCTGCAAACCCCGGATCCAGTGTCACACAGTCATGAGCTCCTAGTACGTAATACAACCAAAAAGAAATCACCAACATAGTCTGAAAATAAATACAATGGTAGAAAAGGAAGAGAGACGAGATCACGGTTGCCAGCTGCTACCTCGTCAACTCTGATGAAACTGCTGCTACTCACTCACCAGAGCTGAACCCGGCTGTACCTGGATCTGCACACAAGGTGCAGGGGATAACATGAGTACACCAAATCAGTAGTAACGAAACCAAACTACGGGCTGAGAGGTAGTGACGAACTAAACCTCCGATACTTCGAACAACAGTATATAACTCGGACATGACAGTAATATATCAGGAAATAAACACGATGCATCAACATATGTCTGTAACTCTGCATCCTAGCATGAATTCATATAGAATCAATAATGATGTATACTCAGTAATCAAACTCTCATAAGGTGGTCCACTCAGTACTAGACTACTGCCTCCCGGACCAGGGAAGTCCATCCCGGATATTACATAAACACAAGTGACACTGTCACCTAGTACTGAGGAAAAAGGCCGATCCAGCCCCCACAAAGAAGATCCATCTCCGGAATATAATAACCACGGAGAAAATCCATCTCCGGAGCATAATGCTCGGACAAATACATGTCCAGGGAAATCCATCCCTCAATATCTGTGCGCTCACTGGGGTGTAAGGACTCCGGAGGGGCTCCTTTCAGCCTAAGCGCTATATCAAGCCAACGAAGGCATGATTCCAGGATCGCTGCGGTGTGCAGTCCGACCTCATAACTGCGTCAAAACCAGGCTCTAAGCCTCACTCAGTCAGTACCTTCTAGTCTCACTCACAATGCTCTAACATATGAAAATCAGCCCAAACCAATGATAATATAGAATAAGCTAACAACTTACGAGACTGAGGAATGAAACATATACTATAACAGGACTGAGTACATGAAAGCATTAAACATGAATAGAGAGAGCAATAATCGACCATTCCGGTCCGAACACATCGGCGTGAAGCCTTAACATTTATACTTAGCATGATTTCTATTGCGTTCAAGGTAAATACCACCTTCACAGTACAAATATAAACCTGAGATAACCATTAGACAGTGCCATGGGATGATTCAGGCTACAAATATTCGGTCGTCACTTGGCAAGTGTCTCACCTTAATTAACATCAAATATCAAATAGTTTGGGGTTTCGAACCCTCAGTTCCAAGTTTGAAAGCGTTACTTACCTCAAAACCGGCTAATACACTACTCTGCAGTGCCCTTGCCTCTAAATTTGTCCTTCGAGTGCTCCAAATCTACCAACAATCAGATGTATATCATTATATTATACTAAGGAACTAATCCCAATCGAAATGTATTAAACATACTCAAAATTCCCGAAATTGGTCAAACCCGACCCCCAGTCCCACATCCCGAAACTCAGAAATGTTTATACAGAACTGTTCTTCATCATCTCACGAGTCCGTACATATAAAGAACACTAAATTCGGAGTCCAGATGACCCCTCAAATCCCCATTTTAAAGACTCTGAAGCCCAAGCCCTAATTACCCAATTTACACTGATTTTTTCCTAATTTCCACCATAAATCCGACCTTTAATCCCATATAAACGAGTTTAGAGTCCAAAAATCTTACCTTAGTGAAGAACTATCGAATCCCCTCTTCAAAACCCTTCCAAAAGCTTCAAACCCGGATGAAATATTGAGAAAAATGGCTAAAATTTGCGCAGGCACGTTTTGTATACTTTCTGTCGAGTGGGTCCGCACCTGCGACCACTTACTCACATCTGCGGATCCCAGGTGCGCACCTGCGGAAAATTCCAAGGACCCTAACTTCCGCACCTGCGATCGACCTCCCGCATCTGCGGCCTCGCAGGTGCGGAAATTACCTCGCACCTGCGGAAATCCTCTCACTTAGCCAATCTTCCGCACCTGCGGTGCCACGTCCACTCCTGCAGAACCGCACTTGCGGCTCCTCATCCATAGGTGCGAAAACACCAGCACCAGCTACTTCAGCAACAACAATTATGCTTCAAACTCCCTGTTAACCACTCAAAACCATTCCGAGCCCCTCGGGACCCCAACCAAACATACCAACACCTTATATGTGATCATTCAAACTTAGTTGCACTCCCGAAACACTAAAAATAACATCAAAACACCAAAATCACATCAAATTCAAGCCTAAGAACTTTGAAATTTCTAAAATCCTCCAACGATGCCGAAACCATCCAAAACAACTCCGATTGACCTGAAATTTTACAGACATAACCAAAATGACATTAGGAACCTTTTCCAACTGTCGGAATTCCATTCCGACCCTGATAGCCTATTTTTCACTGCCAACCGGAAATCGCCAAAAAATAGCTTTCAACAATTCAAGCCTAATTCTACAGCGGACATCACAAAAATATTCCGAACACACTCCTAAGTCCCAAAATACCTAATGCAGCTGTCCGAGCCACAAAATCTACATTCCGAGGTCATTTCCCAATAAGTCAACTCTCAGTTGACTTTTTCCATTATAAGGCTATCTTTAAATACTGAGTTACTGAATTCTCATTTAACCATTCCGATTTCAAGCCTATCGACTCTAACACATCAATAATAGAATAACCAATCCATGATAAGTTAATGACATCAATAAAAATGCAAGTTCTACGTAAGGACAGACCGGGTCGTTACACCCACTTATATGTTTATCCGTTTTAGGAGATTTGATGTTGTTAGCCCGTCTCTATCATTTCTATTTTTGTACACTATTAAGGGCTATAAGTTTAAAGGTGATTTTTTTTATTACTCACTACAGTGGGTTTGATGTGATTTCAGAATAATTCATTTCAATTTTATGAATTAAATGCCCAACTGGTATGGGATTCGTTATGTGTTGTGAAAATTGTTTATGGAATTTATTTTTAAAAAAAAGGAAGAAGAAAGAAAGGAAATGGAAAATTTCTGTTGGCACAATGTGCAAAATATTTTTGATTTAGAGTTGAGTACGAGATCCTCGCATTTTTATATAATGTGAAATATTTAAACTTGGCTACAAGCCGCGATGGATGAGGTCTTGGTAGTGAAAACTCTATGAGTTTAACTTCTCCTTGTGTGATATTAAAATTGGTGTTATTGTATTAATAGGGAGACATTCCTGTTTGGCTTTTGATAATTCTTTTGTGTGTTTTTTGCATATATAGCCATATTTGTGCTGTAAATATTGAGTTTTAGCCTATAAGGTGAGTGTCAAGGTGGTGTTAAATATGACTCGTTAATCCGGGTAAATAATTATGAAGTCTTCATGCCTCGTGTGTTGCTTTCAATGTTGTAAAAAAATTTGAAACAAGGTTTTGGTTAATATGAGAAAATTGAGGATGCTAGAATTCATTATGAACAACTATTATGACTAGAGATGTGGTTATGGGCATAAGTATAATGTGTGTTTAGGCACGAAATTTCTACAGCCGGTTGAGACTAACACAGTGTGTTAATATGAAAGATAAGGCCTTTTTGAAATTTATTGAAGTGTAAGAAATTGGCTTTAAAGTTTATAAATGAGGCTAAAAGGAATAATCTCAACTGAGATGGTGTTGTCAGACCCATGTTAGATTTCGGTGATGTAGAATCACTCCCGAGTATGTATGTAATAATATACTCAGTAATTTAAATTCCTCAGAATAATATTTGTCACGTTCGAGGACAAACGTATGTTTTAAGAGGGGGAGGATGTAACGACCCGACTTGTCATTTTAAGAATTTATGCCTCGTTCAGCGACCTAAGGTCTCGAGCAGCTTCGTAATATATATTATAATTGCTTGTGCAGTCCGTAAATTTTCTGGAATGTTTTTATATGAAAAAAATTGATTAAGATGTGAAATACAACTTTAAAACTCAACTGAGTTGACTTCGGTCAACATTTTGAGCAAATGGACCCGGATTGGAATTTTGATGATTCTAATAGCTTCGTATGGTAATTTCGGACTTAAGCGCATGTTCGAATTGGAATTGGAAGTCCGTGGGTAATTCGGCGCATTTTGACGAAAGTTGGAAAATAGAAAAATTTTGGAGAGTTTGACCGATAGTTGACTTTTTGATATTGGGGTCGGAATCGATTCTAAATATTAGAACAGCTACATTATGTCATTTATGGCTCGTGTGCAAAATTTGAAGTCATTCCCGATTGATTTGATACGTTTCGGTGAAAAATATAGAAGTTGGAAGATTTGAAAACTCATAATTCGATTCGATGCGTGATCTATAGTTTTGATGTTGTTTGGAGTGATTTGAGACCTCGAGTAGGTCCATAATATGTTTTGAGACTTTTCGGTGTGCTCAGACGGGGTCCTGAGGGGCTCAGGTGAGTTTTAGAGTGGTTTCGGATCATTTTTAGGCCAATTTAACTTGATGGTTTTTGACAGCAAGGTTTGAAATTTGTTATGCGATGAGCCTATTTTGGAAGTTTATATCTCAAAATATATAAATAATCTAAAAAATTTCAAAATATGAAAGTTGTAGACCTTGCATTCTAGTTTCTACAAAGTTAAATCATTCATCATTTGGATATTTGTACATAAAGTTATGATTGACTGAATGAAGGCTGGTAAAGCTGTTTTGTAATTTCCCCAGAAATTTATGATGCGAGGAGCCTACTTTGGAAGCTTATATCTCGAAATCTATAAGGAATATGAACATTTACAAAACATGAAAGTTGTATCCCTTTGATGCTAGTTTTCAGGAAGTTAAACTATTTATCATTTGGATATTTGTACAGAATGTTATGATCGATTGAATAAAGGCGGGTAAAGTTATTTCTGGTGGACTTTTAGTAACGACTTTTAGTGACGAAAATAGACTTTCAGTGACGGATGGGCAGAAACTTAAGGACCAAATGTGGATTTTTGGAGCACGGTTCTTGGGAGATTTTCGGGCATTTTCGCGGGAAACATTGGCGTAAGTGTTTCTTATCCTATATTGATTATATTTCATGATTCCATACTCATTTACATCATGAATCCATGAATTTATGGAAGAAAAATCAGATTTTTATCAAATCTTCCAAAAACAAAAATAGATTGGAAAGCCAATCCGATGTCGGAATTCGATAATTTTTATATGGTATAACTCGTATCGAAATGAGTATTCAGATTTCGTGAAAGTTATGTCGGGTTCCAAGAGGCGGGCCCGCATTGACTTTTGGTCGACTTTTTAGAATAAAATTTTAAATCTGCGTTTTATTATCCGGAATTGTTTCCGATGAATTTTAATGAAGTTATAGAATTATTTTGGATAGATTGGAGCTATCCGGAGGTCGATTCAAGCAAGAAGGCGATTTTGGAATATCGGTCTAACTTCAAAAAGGTAAGAATCTTGCCTAACCTTGAGTAAAGGAATTACTCCTTAGGCATTGAGTCTTATGTGAAAATTGTTTGAATGAAAATCATGTACGCGAGGTGACGAGTACGTACTTGATTTATATGTGGAAATTATATCGATTAAAATTCATAGACACCCTTACGTATTAAAGTGAAATAAATTGTTGGAACTCAATAAATCCTCGAGTTGTCATGCCTCATTCCTTGTTTTTTGAGTCTGTATTTATATGATAATTTGGTGTAAATTTCCATTTCGATTTTTATGTGAAGTCTGTGTGTTTGTGGATTCGATATTTCTTGGAAATAATTATATTATGGAATTTCGATATACAAATAATTAATTAAGTTTAATTTGAGGTATTAATATATTTATCGAAATTTGGATTAAAGAAGGTGTTGTCTTATGCTGAGTTAATTTTCCATCTTTGTTGTTGTTATCAAGGTTTTATGCACTCTGTGTGGAGCCATGGGCTATATGCTGTGAAATTAATTGATTTTGTTGTATCTTTGGAATTGGTTGTGGCCTATGGGCAATTTATAATATGAATTGTTGTTTGTATTGTCGTGGTAATATTCGTGTAAACTGTTGTGTGATTTGGGTTACTGTTATGTGGCAGATAAGGGTGGCATTCCACTGTTGATATTATGTGACTATAAGGGTGGAATTTCATAGTGGTTATGTGTTGGGCTATTGTCTGGGCGGAGCGATAAGGGTGGCTATTAAATGGAGCGATAAGGGTGCCTATTACAAGAGCGATAAGGGCGGCTATAGGTGGGATAATGGTGGGTATAGAAGGTGTAAGAGATGATATGTGGTGACGTGGGAATATTATGTTGGTGATTTTTATGCGATGTTGTGATTTTCTAGTGATTTTTTTTATATATTGTGAAATTTATTTAATTCTAGTAAATTTGATAATATTCAGATATATGTTAAAATTATGAGCCTATGGATATTGTCGGCCGGATTATGATATGGGCACGAGGTGTCGGGGATAAAAGATGACTTTATTATTTGTACGTGAAATTTCCGTACAGTTATGATATGAAATATGGGCACAAGGTGCCCTGGTTATTTAATAAAAAAGATATTGGCACGTGAATTGTCCGTGCAATCGTGATATGAAATGTGGCACGAGGTGCCGTGAGTAAATGATGACGATATTGGCACGTGAGTTTTCCGTGCAGTTGTGATAAAAATATTGGCATGAGGTGCCGTGGAAATATGAAAATGGGTTGAGACCCATATTTTTTATTTGAAATAAGGTGTCACATGGTGACTTTTATTTGAAAGAATTATATTCGAAAAATATTATTTGAAAGAATATTTATTCGAAAGATATTTATTTGGGAGAATTACATTCGAAAGATATTTGTTGAAAGAATTGTATTAGAAAGAATTTTATTTGAAGGTATATTCGACATATATTTATTGGAAGATATTATATCCTAAAGATTACTATTGGGAAGATTTATAGGCGAAAGATTTATATTTGAAGAATTTGATTAATTGGTCGTACTTGTATTCATTAGTTACTGAGCAAAAAAAAAAAATATATATATATATATATGGTGTTCTTGTTGCCTGCTGTTTATATCACTGGTTGATTATTGTTGCCATCATTGTTATCGTTTTCTATTATTTTTATACGCTATACTTCACATGTTATTAGACTAGTGAGTGTCTTGACTGTACCTCGTCACTACTCCACCGAGGTTAGTCTTAATACTTACTGGGTACTGCTGTGGTGTACTCATACTACACTTCTGTACAGAGCCAGGTATTGGAGATAGCGGACTCGAACAGAGTTAGAGCGTGAGCGCAATGATTCAAGGTAGAGCTGCTTGGTCGTCGCTTTCCCTTGAAGTCTTTCCCTTTTTATCGTACTGTCACTTATTATTCGAGCAGTATTGTATATTTAATTTCTTCAGATCATTCATGTATTCAGTTAGGGTTCGTGGCTCAGTACTACCAGTCTTAGGAGGTTGTGTGATTATTTCCGATGTTGGTTTCGATTAAAAAAATGGCTTGAATTATTATTATGATTGGGTAACTTATCCTTGGAGACTAAGTGCCATCACGACGCCTGTGGTGGGATTTTGGGTCGTGACAGCAGTCCACGACGAAGATATGACATGCTCACAACAAACATAGTTGAGTCAATAAATTATGTGCTATTAGAATCAAGTGAGTTGCCTATATTAAGAATGATGGATTTCATCCAAGTGAAGCTACAACGTTGGTTTTATGAAAGAAGAAATCAATCAGAAGGAACTTTTTATGACATTTCTTGTTGGGTAGAAGACGAATTGAAGAAAAAGATAGATTTAGCTTTTACTTTAAATGTAAGTATATGTTCTTTGTTTAGCTTATTATTTTAATGATAATTTAACATAATGTACGAACTTATAATTTTTCCACATTGAAGGTATTCCATGTTGATTCATGGCGTTCTAGAGTTGAGGAAGAAGGAATTACTTTCTTGGTAGACTTAAACAAAAGAACATGTAATTGTTTTCAGTTTCAATTTGATGAATTACCATGTATACATGCAATTGAAGCTATCGAGAAGAGAAACATCAAGAAGTTGAATTTTTGCTCGTACTGGTACTTAAAGGAATCTTGGCTGAAAATATATGAAAGACAAATACATCCTGTAGGACATACTGATTCTTGGATTGTACCAGAGAGTGTTAA
>MDKI01068685.1:0-19379 GCA_005239505.1 Nicotiana paniculata
ATGAAGGATCACTTAATTGGAGAAGACTATGAACTATGGGACATAGTCACTGACGGTCCTTTGTCCACCATGAAGAAGACTGCTGAAGGAGTAGATGTGCCAAAGACAAGAGCTGACTGCATTGCTGAAGACTTAAGAAAATGGGGAAAAAATGCAAAAGGCCAAGAAGTGGCTTGTGTGTGGACTTGGTCTGGATTGAGTACAACTGAATTCAAACCTGCACAACTGCCAAGGAAATTTGAGACACTTTGCAAGTGGCTCATGAAGAAACTGCACAAGTGAAAAGATCCAGAGGTACATTACTATATTCTCAATATGAGAATTTCTCTATAAAGGAAGTCGAGACCATCCAAGAAATGTACACTAGGTTCACTAATCTGACAAATGAACTAAAATCTCTTGGAAGGACTATCCTTGAAGAAGACAAGGTTGAAATATTTTTGACAAGGGTTTTGTCAATCTCTTAGGAGAGTAAGATCACTGCTATTCAGGAATCCAAGAACATGGCAACCCTCAGATTGGATGAGCTAATTGGAAATATCACTACCTATGAACTTAGAAGGCAGACAATGAAGATGGATGCTCCCAAGAAGGAAAGAATTCTGGCACTGAGAATCACTGAGGGAACAGATCTGGAGGAAGATGAAATGGATATGATCACCAAGGAATTCAGAAACTATCTCATTAGGAAATAGGGTATCTCAAGAGGTGGAAAAAACTACAAGGAAAAGGCACCAGAAAACCCAACCAATGAGGGATGTTACAAATGTGGAAAAACTGATCATCACATCAAGAAATATCCTCAGTGGGAAGTTGAATGGAAAAGGGAAAGATCTGAATGAAGGAACCAGAATAAGGATTTGGTTCATCCAAAGAAAAATACAACATCAACAAAAGCTATGGTTGCTGCTTGGGGAGAAAGTTCAGATGAAGAATCAGATGATGAAGATGGAGATGAGCAAGCACTTATGGCAATGGGTGAATCAGATAAGGAATCAGAGGTAAGTATATCTCATCTCAAAAATAAGATTAAGTTCCTATCCAAAGAAAAAATCTCTGAATTATTACTTGACTTCATTGATGATTCTGAAGAAATAAATAAATTGAAGGAACAACTGTCTAAGGAGCGTGTAATGTTAAAACCAAAGTGTAAGAACCTGGAACTCAGAGTAAGCGAATCTATGAGTGAAAACACTGCTCTGAAGAACCAGGTTCATCCACTTGAAACAAATGTCCTAGAGTTAAAATCTGAAAATTTAAAACTGAACCTAGGAACCAGTAAGAAGACAACTGATAAATCTCAACTCATCTTAGAAGAAAATGTAGGCAGACTAAAGGATGAGTTGTATAACAAATATGAATAGATAAGAGTGTTGAAGGAGGAACTTGGTAGGGTTAAGATGAACTGGACAGAACATGCAAATGGAGTAAATCCTCTGATGCTTTAACATGGCTACATGAAAATCACAGTAGCAACAGAAGAGGACTTGGCTTTGGGAGTCAACTGCCTAAATGGGATCCCAAAAGCAAGTACCTCACTCTTCCTGAGAAAAAAATTTGTACCCATTGTGGTAAGACTGGTCACTACAAAATTGAATGCAATGCAAAAGAACAGGCCAGTCGAAAGAATAAAAGTTTTGTTCGAAAGAAAAATTGGTTACCAAATTGGGCAAAAAGGGACTTAATTTATCCTTTCTCTTATAGAAAGGGACCCAAACTAGTTTGGGTTCCCAAGACTAACTCCTGATTTTCTTTTGTAGGTTCAAGTGAAAGGGAGCAATCAAATATGATACATGGATAGTGGCTGCTCAAAACACATGACTGGCAACAAGGAACATTTCCTTTCACTTGAGAACCTCAAAGGAGGAAATGTCTCCTTTGAAAATGGAAAGAAAGGTGAAATCATTGGGTTTGGTAAGGTAGGTAAGGATGACACACATTCCATTGAGAATATTTACTTGATAGATTGCTTTAAATATAGCCTGATCAGTGTGTCACAACTGTGTGACAAAGGTAACCTGGTTGCATTCACTTCTACAAAATGCTTTGTAATTAATCTTATCACTGGCAAGACTGTTTTGCAAGGAAAGAGAGTGAATAATATCTATATCATAAATCTGTCCACTCTGTCAGAAAACAAACTAACGTGTTTAAGTGTGCTAGACAATGATCCCCTCCTTTGGCACAAAAGACTTTGCCATGCTAGTCTGAATCAACTTAACAAATTAGTATTCAAGGACTTAGTGATAGGTCTTCCTAACATTAAGTTCAATAAAGATAAATTTTGTGAGGCTTGTGCAAGGGGGAAGCAGGTAAGATCATCTTTCAAAAGCAAGAAAATAGTGAGTACCACCAGGACAATGGAGCTGGTCCATATGGACCTATGAGAACATTAAGCAGATGTGGTAAGAGATATGTAATGGTGCTTGTTGATGGCTATTCTAGATTTACATGGACATTGTTTCTAATATCTAAAGATGAAGCATTTGACATGTTTACTTCTTTTTTTAGAAAAATACAGAAACAATTAGGAAATCAACTTGCATCAATTAAGTCTGATCATGGCACTGAAATTGAAAATACCAAATTTGCTGAATTTTGTGATGAGCATGGCATATATCATAACTTTTCTACCCATAGAACTCCACAATAAAATGGAGTGGTTGAAAGAAAAAATAGGACACTTGAAGATATGTCCAGGACCATGCTTCTTTCTAGTAGACTACCTCATAGCTTCTGGGCAGAAGCTGTAAACACTGCATGCTATATCATAAATAGGTGCATGACTAGATCACTTGTAGAGAAGACTCCCTATGAGTTACTTAAAGGGAGAAATCCCAATATATCGCATCTTACGGCTTTTGGCTGTAAGTGCTTTGTGCAAAACAATGGTAAGGACTCCCTAGGTAAGTTTGATCCCAGTAAGATGAGGGACTATTCTTGGGATATTCGTCACATAGTAAGGCTTATAAAGTGTATAACAAAAGAACTATGTGTGTTAAAGAGAGTGTGCATGTTGTTTTTGATGACTAACATTCTCTCAGAGAGACAAGAACAAGTAGATGAAGAAATTGGGCTGATCAGGAACTCAGACCAAACTGGAGCAACACTGGAGGAAGGAACGGGTGATGGAACAGGTTCATCCATCCCAGGCAACATGTCAGGGGGAACTGAGCAACAAACTAATTTCCAAACCTCATTGAAACCTGTCCCTGATCCTGTTCCTCAGCAAAAAGACATTATATGATCTTCAAGTAATACCCAGTTGGTTGTAAAACCATACAGATATCAAAGCTCACACCCTATTGAGAACATTATAACTGATCCATCATCTGGAATCAGAACCAGATCCTCTTTGAAAAATCTATGTGCGTTTGATGCTTTTCTATCCCTGATTGAACCTAAAAATATTGCTGAAGCTTTGCAGGATGCAGATTGGGTAAATGCAATGCAAGAAGAACTCAACCAATTTGAAAGGAGTCAAGTTTGGCATCTGGTACCTAGAACCTTTGATAGATCAACGATTGGCACAAAATGGGTATTTAGAAACAAACTTGATGAGGATGGAATAGTTACAAGAAACAAGGAAAGATTGGTGGTTCAAAGATACAATCAAGAGAAAGGAATAGACTATGATGAAACCTTTGCTGCTGTGGCAAAGTTGGAAGCAATTAGGCTCCTCATAGCCTTTTCTTCTTACATGGAATTCACCCTTCACCAGATGGATGTCAAGAGTGCCTTCCTGAATGGCTATTTCAAGGAAGAAGTGTTTGTAAAGAAGCCTCCGAGGTTTGAAAACAAGGAGAATCCTGATCATGTGTACAAGCTTGACAAAGCACTGTATGGACTCAAGCAAGCTCCAAGGGCATGGGATGAAAGGCTTTCAAAATTCCTGCTGAAACATGACTACAAGAGAGGTAAAATTGATATCACCTTATTATTGAAGGAAAAAAGTAAAGATCTCTTGGTAGTGCAGATATATGTAGATAACATAATCTTTGGGGCAACTTCTGAAAAGCTAAATAAATAATTTGCTAAACTAATGAGGAGTGAATTTGAAATGATCATGATAGATGAGCTTAACTTCTTTTTAGGCTTACAAATTAAACAAAATTCAAATGAAACTATGATCCATCAGCAAAAATATGTGAAAGAATTTCTTAAAAGATTTAAAATGGAAGACTAAAGGGAAATTGACACTCCTATTACAACAACCAAAAAATTAGATGTAGATGAACCTGGTTCATCTGTCGATCAAAAGTTGTATAGAGGAATGATTGGTTCATTGTTGTATCTTACTGCTAGTAGACCTGACATTGTTTTCAGTGTAGGGATTTGTGCAAGATTTCAGGCTAATCCAAAGGAATCACACTTAACTACAGTGAAAAGAATCTTGAGATACCTTAAAGGCACCACCGACCTATGTCTTTGGTATCCTAAAGGTAGTATTTTTGATCTTGTGGGATATGTTGATGCTGACTATGCAGGATTTTTGGTAGATAGAAAGAGCACCTCAGGTATGGCACACTTTTTGGGCTCATGTCTTGTGTCTTGGGCTACTAAGAAACAGAATTCAGTAGCTCTATCTACTGCTGAGGCTGAGTATGTGGCTGCAACCTCATATTGTGCTTAGTTATTATGGATTAAACAACAATTGATGGATTTTGGTATAGAGGTTGGATGCATCCCTATATTCTATGATAGCACTAGTACTATCAGTATGACGAAGAACCCCGTTCATCATAAAAGAACAAAGCACATAGATGTTAGACACCATTTCTTAAGAGACAACTATGAGAAGGGAATGATCTCTATTGAACTCTATGCTGCTGATAAACGAATTGCTGACATCTTTACTAAAGAACTAAGTAGAGAGAATTTTGAAAGTAACAAGTTAGAGTTAGGGATGATTAATATCACCTAATTGAACCAGTTCAAAACAAAAATGAATTTTTTTTTTGCTAGGAATTCTTAAATCTGTGTAAATAATCAGAATAATCATTGCTCAGTTTCATGCTATAAACAACATACTCTTTTTCCATGTGTTAATATGACTCCTTGGTTACTAATGATATTTTTCTATTTTTGAAAATTGAGGCTTAATCAAGAGATTCTAACAAGATGAACCTGGTTCATCGCTGCTGGTTCATTTGACAGATGAGGTATGTGCTCACCAGTATACACATATTGAAATATTAATAGTTAATCATGAGGAGGACTCTATCTATAACAAGTTTTTTTCAAATTCTAGTCCTTATCCTAAATTTGAACCTGTTCCAAAGAGTCCAATCAAATAAAAAAGGCCTAGATTATTGGGTAGTCATAACCGTCACCTTACACCTGACACTTCTGAACCGATTAGACTTTTTCTTGACCCAAATTACACCCGTTGTGTATTAATTACCTAAGTCTTTAAAAAACCCATCATCACTTCTCTAATTCCTCATTCACTTTCTTCCTAAAAGGAATGACCGTCGAAACCCTTTCAACCTTCTGCTCAAACATCTTGATCCTAATCTTTTTCCTTTCTTCAGCAAAAATTCATCACAATGGATAATACTCCACCACCTGGTTTATCCGCCTCCATCACACCTGACTACAATATCACACTCGAAGATACTGGTTCCACCCTATCTCAATCAAATTCTTCCACCCCATCTCAATCCCATCCCACCACCCCTCAAAAAAATCATGTCCCGTCTTATCCAATCACTCTCGTTGTTCAACCAAGCCCTAATCCATAATCCAAGAAAAGGCGTGTCAAAATGCTAGCTAGAAAAATTGTGGATTCTGGCTATCTATCTAGGAAATTGAACGCTAGGCTTCAAGCCAGCCAGGATCAAGATTATGAGAACATGACTCCTTCAAGTCAGCAACTGAGGAGGAAGCAATTGGTTCATCCGATTAGGAACATGTATCATCAACTCCTAAAATTGGGTATGAGCCTGAACCAGTCATTTCTGAAAATAGGTTTGTTCTGATTGGGTCTGTAGTAGATGTGGAAGTTCCTGATAGACGACAAAGAGGTGGTAAATATAAAATTGTGAAAGAAAATGAGAGAGAGGGAGGTGGAAGAACTGTAAGGGGAACATGGGTAGAAGGTACCCCATTGAAAATTTGTGGTACTGTCCCAGTGGTAGTTGAAGAAGGTGCCATAGACTTAGGGGGAAGTAACTCAGGAGAGGCTGCTGAGGGGTTAGAAAATCTTCAACATTCTATTGATGAACCTGGTTCATCCATTGAGGAAACTTTGGCTGATCTTATGAGAAAGTTAGGGGAGAGTTATAAACCCAAAAGGAAGAGGACACCCAAGACTAAAAAGGCTGAAACTCCAGTGGCAAGTAAGAAGAGAAAAGCCACTCCCTCTACTGAAACTTCCATTCCTAGAGGAAGAACTACACGAATTTCAATTAGTCAAAGTGAAGAGGAGTTGCATAAGGCTTTGAAGGAGAGTAAGAGAAAGAGAGTTGAAAAAGGGAAGGCAAAGGTGTTTGAGCCTATAGAGGCTGTTGAGGTTGGACCTGGTCTATCGAGAAGAACAAATGGCAGATGTTGAGGTTCAGACACCCAAACCCAAGAAAGCCAAAACTTCTTTCAATAAGTCTGCATCTGTGTCTGCTACACCCTCAACTATTGCCAAGAGGAGTAGGTCTACCCTGAAATCAAAGAAGGTTCAGATTGATGAAGAGGAAGATTTGAGTGGTGAAAAAGCTGAGGAGTTTGGATTGACCAAATTTGGGAAACACACTATTCCAAAGGGGAGATTGTTGAAGGATCTGGAGGAGTCTGGCATGGTTTACCTATTGGATACCTTGGAAGTGCAGGGTTGGAAGGACATGGTCCTTCAGTTAGATGGAAGGCTGTCCAGGAGTGAGATTGTAGAGTTCATGGCCAATGCTGATGTCAAGGATGGTAGGGTCTCCAGTCAGGTAAAGGGGACTAAAATCACCTTTGATGCCAAAGAGCTGGGCGAAGTTCTTGGGATTCCAGCTGAGGGATATGATGATTATACAAGGCAGAAGTGGCCCAGCTTGGATGGTCTTCCTTCTGCACTACAGATTACCAGAAGGTTTAGTGGCAATGCTGAAGAAGTGGAACCAAGGGCTTTTTACAAAAGCGAGATGAAACCCCAGCACAAGGTGGTGTTTGAGTTCATCAACAAATGCGTACTGCCCAGGCAAGAGAGAAGGCACATAACAAACTATATGGATTTAACCCTCATGGAGTGCTTGGACAGTGGAAGGCAAATCAATTGGCCCTATTTCATTATTCAGTTGCAGGACAGAGTGGTAAATGGTTCCAAGGCCCATGCCATCCCATATGGTTTCCTTCTGATGACTGTGCTGGCTCACTTCAAAGTGTCCTTGAAGAAGGCAGAAATGGCCACTGTCAAGGACCATTTCGGGAAGAACACTCTTCTGGAATGTGATTATATCGTGAATGTTCCTGAAAATAAACCTGGTTCATCCAGCAAAACGCCTATGAATAGCAAGGTTAGGGCGCTTGTACGAGAAGGTGGGGTTAAGGATGCTGAAATTCTTCAATTAAAGACCCACCTTGCAGAGGTTGAGGCTGAGAGAGATGCCCTCAAAACTGAACTGGCCAAAGAAAAGGAGAAGAATGAAGGGATTCTTCAAAATATGCTCTCCCTCCTCCAAGCAAAGAACCCAACCTCCACTCCTTCCCAGCCTTAGGTGTCCAGTGCCTTGTCGTTAACCCTCTATGACCCAAATTCGGGATTTTTTTTGCTATCTTTTTCTCATGATTGTAACTGCTTTTATTTCTTTGTGTGCTTGGTGGCTGAACTATGCATCTATCAATGGATTTTGCTGTTTCTGCTCTTATTTGTTTTGTCTCACTTTCTTTGATAGTTTGCATTCTTGGTTCACTATTGATGATTAATACATGTTTGCACTTGTAGTTTCCCCAGTGGACATGAGTAATTCTTATCAATCTGGTAATTCTAACATTTTGCAATTTTTTGATGATGCCAAAATGGGGAAGATGTGCTATATTGAAAAAATGTGATATTTATATCCCAATGAACCTGGTTCCTTATGATAAATTCTTAATGCTAAAAGTGTCAATGTTAGATTAAAGTGATTACAGGCCTAAGCACAGAGTTTGTCACCATCTAAAAGGGGGAATTTGGTGGATCAAGAAGCTGAATGGTTTTGAAGATTGACAAAGGAACTCATAGTTGAACTAGGTCCATCACTGGAGACATAAACACATGCAGAGTAAATGGCACGTGAGGTGCACAAGCAGGAGATAAACACAATCAGTGATCTAAAGAGATATCTCCTGATCGAACATGTTGAAAATTGATAGGGAGATGGACTCCTTATTCAGTAAGAACAAAATCAAGATAAAGGAGGATTTAGGGAGTTGAGATCAACTATAACTCTTCCACCAAGGAAGAGTAGCATCCGAATTCTAGTTGTCACGACCCAAAATCCAAACTCAGGTCGTGATGGCGCCCAACAGTGGGGTCGGGCAAGCCAACACTCAGTATATTAACGGTTCTTTCTTATTTGATTAAACATTTCAACATATACCAAGTTTTAAAGCTTATGTCATAAATCAAAAAGGATCACTAGCCAGTTTAAATCAAATGCGGTCATAAGGAGGCGTAAGCCAACATATATACAGAACCGTAATCCATAATAACTACCACGTGTGTTTTCCAGGAACTAGTGTCACAAGTCCTACGGGCATACTAACAATATACAAAGGACATACTATACAGTCCCACTGTCTGAAAGAAATAGACGGGAAATAAGTAAAAGAAACTCCATGGTGCTGCTGGAGATCGCCAGGAGAAGTAGCTCACCGTGAAGTCAGGTCCCACTATAATCAGAATCAAGCTCCGATCTGACAACCAGATGCACTAGCCTCAGAACCTGTACAATTAAGTACAGAAGCGTAGTATGAGTACATAAATATATATGTACCCAATGAGTATCTCGTCTAATCTCGAAGAAGTAGTGACGAGAGGTCGACTTGACACTCACTAAGGTCTAACTATATAATTTAACAGAATATGATGAAAACGGTAGGCATGTAAAGGTAGTGAAATAGCAAATATATAAGGCACTGAAATCCAAGTAAATACTGGAAGTAAATTAACAATTACTAATTTATCTTCCCCCAAATATCTGTCAAATCAATATCCATGAATTCAGTAACAACTTATCATGCACATACGGGATAAGGACAACCGGCCTGAGCCATAAAATAATCATATCCGTGCACTGCCGAGGGTCGAACGACCCAAACCATAAGTGCAACTTTGCCATAAAGTACTCATATCTATGCACTGCCGAGGCCCGAACGGCCCGAACCATAAGTTCATCTTTGCCATAAAGTATTCATATCTATGCACTGCCGAGGGTCGAACGACCCGAACCATATGTGCATCTTTGCCATAAAGTATTCATATTTATGCACTGCCGAAGGTCGAACGGCCCGAACCATAAGTGCATCTTTCAATCCGTCGTGGCGTACGGCCCGCTCCCATGAGAGTGGGGAAATCACACTCCGCCGCGGAATGTAAATTTTGAAGCGGTCACATGCACACACATTATTCCTTTTTAAGTTACTTTTCAGGGAACAATTCCTTAAAATTTCTCAAATTCCATGATCTCAGGGAAATAAACCGCATGTAACATTTAATTCATTAAGCATATAGTTCATTTCAAGGAAGACACAAGGCATGATGTGGGCCTAACTACCCGGACATAATAATAATAGCCGCTACGTACGGACTATCGTCACTTTGTACGTACGTAGCCCCCACAAACATCACATATAGAATTTAAATCACCTACGGGGACAATTCCCTCTTACGAGGTTAGAAAGGAGACTCACCTCGTGACGAATGTACTTCCCGGACCAAGAACGCGCCCGAAACTCCAAACTCGTCTCACAAGGACTCGAAACTAATCAAATGTTACATAAATATATCAAGTTATACTCAAAGTATGGAATTCTCCTACTATTTAGTCAAATGCATCATTCTTGAAGAAATCCCAAAATCCAACCTCGGGCCCGCATGCTCGGATTCCGAAAATTCTCGAAGGAAACACTCACCCATAACTAAGGATCGTTAATATATGATTTTGGTATGAATTCATAGCTAATTCACGGGTAATTCTCTAAATTCTCGAAAGCCCTAGGTTACTACCCAAATTCTTAATTTTCTACTAATTAGGTGGTTGAATTCAACTAGGAATTCATGCATTAACTAACTTTAGGATAAAATTCACTTACCTTTTAGTAGCTAGGTCGTGGGACTCTTTTCTAAGCTCTCAAGATCGTCTATGGTGGAAGAAAATGGAGTGAATGGGATAATCCCGTATTTAAAAACCTTACTGCCTACAGGGGTTTCCGCACCTACGACTCGACGACCGCACCTGCGGTCTCGCGCCTGCGAGAAAGGACTCGCACCTGCGGAAGAGGGGCAAGGGGCCTGGGCTCACAACTGCGGGCAGGAGTCCGCACCTGCGGGGAAAGGCCCGCACCTGTGAGGAAAGGCCCGCACCTGCGAGAACTGGGCAGCCCACCTGGGGGTCGCACCTGCGACTGGGCAACCGCACCTGCGGTCACACCAGAACAGTTGCACCAACAGTTGCTTCAGCTGGTTTTTGGCCTTGTTTGGTTCCTGAGAGGCACTTGGGCCCACCCCATCCCCCGTCCAAATATACCAACAAGTCCCAAATAATAATACAGACTCGTTCCCGCCTTCGGAACACCCACAACAATGCTAAAACTCAAAATCACACCTCAAAACTCCTAGAATCAAACTTAAGAACTTCATGTTTCTAGAATTTGCTAACAATGCGCCGAATCGACCTATACTACTCGGAATGACACCAAATTTTGCAGGAAAGTCATAAATGACATAACAGAACTATTCTCGGTCTCAAAATTCTTTTCGGACCTCGATAACACAAAAATATGTCCCAAACCACAATATGAACTTAAGGAAACTCTTATTTCAATATTGGGCGCTGAAACGCTCCCGGGTCATCCAAAACCCATTCCGAACATACTCCCAAGTCCGAAATCATCATACGGAGCTATCGGAACCGTCGAAACTCGATTCTGAGGTCGTTTACTAAAAATTTTGACCGAAGTCAAACTTGGCCAAAAAGGCCAACCTTAAGGAACTAAGTGTTCCAATATCGCTCTAAACACTTCTGAATCCCGAACCACCCGTCCTGCAAGTCACAAATCACAATAAGCCGCTATGGGGAGTTTCATTTAGGGGAACGGGATTCGATAATGCAAAATGACCAGTCGGGTCGTTACACTAGTATATAACTTTGTCTACTAAATCCTATATATTGTTCAGTGTTCTTATTGTACAGGGACACACAAAATCAGAAGAAAAACAAGAATTGAGAGCAAAATTAGCAAGGCAATTTTGCGAGCAGTTCGGGTGAGATTTAAGTGTGCGAATCTGAAGCTACTTAGACCTGCTAGAAGAACCACTTTCATCTGTTGTCTTTTAGTCTTAGGTTATTTCTAGTAGGTGATTACAAATTATACCTTTAAGCTTTATCTGGAAGCAATTGTAAAAGGTAATGAGTGTTCAAGTTATAGTTAACTTGAAGTTTGTCGCAAAATAGCTAGAGGCTAGTTTGCCACAAAGGGTTAGAGTTAATCCTTAGGTTTACAAAAGAGTTTATTTTGTAAATGCTGTTTGGCTCATTGATTTAGTGAAGAGTTTGGGAAAATCTTATTAGGAAGTAGGTCATGGTTTTTTGACCTTTTGAGCCAGGTGTTTTCCACGTAAAATTGTTGTGTTCTTTAAATTTCGCATTTATTATTCCGCAAACTGTAGGAGTTGGAACACATAGAAGAACCTAGCCCTTCTATAACTACTGCACGCGAAAATTGGTCATCACACAAATCACCCCCCTCCTCTTGTGTGGTATTGACATAGATAACTAACACTATTTTAATTACATATCTTATTTCTCCATGGATTTATACACATAGAACATGGACTTTGAAAGAGAAACTTGGAGGGGGGGGGGGTTGTTTACAATTTAAGAGAGTATAATTTGGGAATTTGAGTAGCGTTCGTCTGATTTTTCAATCTAATCACATATTTGTACTCGTGATCTTATAGGTAGTCGAGATCTACCCCTTGACTCGTATTTTGACCATGTGGGTGTCACGCCCCAAAACCGAGGGACGAGACCGGCACCTAACCGGATGATACCGGTCAAGCGGACTTGGATTTGCCTCACCTACCCCACGTACTACCCCGTGATATCAATATATATTACTCATGTGAACTAGCAATTAAGACTTAAGCATAAACTTACGACTTGAATTCATTTCTAATCTTTCTTATTACCAACATATGATACCAAGGCTTACAAATTTCATACAACATTAACAACGTGGACTACGATCTCGAACCGTACGCTTACTACCCAAAATACACATGTACATTACCCACATTGTGTCTACGGATCCTCTACGATTACAAAAGATTAATATAATACTTTCCGGAAACAAGGCCCCGGATATACCTTACACTACACAATAAACTCAAAATAAGACGACATGAGCCACACGTGGCCCCGGGAGGAAGTGGGGTTCACCAGAACAGCTGACGGAAAAGAGAGAAGGCACTACTGATGGTGGGCTGAATTACCTGCTGTAGAACCACCTACATTCATATAAGAAAATGTAGCGCCCCGACAAAGAGACGTTAGTACTGTGAAATAGTACTAGTATGTATGAAAAAACTTTATTCCAAGTACAATCAAACAATACACAGATAAGAGATAGTAATAGAACCAATCAATCAATGCACGTGGAAAGAAGCAACCAAAATCAACAAGTTTCACAATCTCTCTTTTTTTCCCATTCAACATCACCCTATTCAAGAGTTTCCCAGATTTTCACTTCAACAATGATAGTAATCACATTCCATCCTTATTACCTCGGCCTCCCTTATTAACTCGGCCACCCTTATTACCTCACATCTCATCAAGCTTATTACTTCGTGTTGCGGTGCGCAACCCGATCCCACCTGACAATCATATTCATAACAGCAACCACAAACAATTACATCACAAGAATTATCATTTCAAGGAATCACAAGTTCACGTCCACCATTCATATATTTGGGCCCAAGGAACAATAATTCTCCCCAAGTAGTAATTCATATACAAGGCATTGCCATAATTGTTCAACTCATTCACATCATTTCACAATACCCTTTTTCGTTACCTATTACGCACGATTTTCCTTAGCCATTATATACATTCCCACACTTGGGCACATTAACCTTCTTTCATTCATTAACACATACTTTCATATCGATACCCTCGAGCATTTACGAGCTTTGCACATAATAAGATAGGCACATCAAAACACTTTTCACAGTCTTATATAGTACGGTAGTATGGCAATCAACTAGGACAATCAGAGAATAGAATCTTACGTATCAACACATTTGAACAAAAAATTAACATGTTTTCAAACAAGGTACACATACCGTATGCTCAGACCCAACAAGAGGATTCTACAAAGGTTAAAGTTAGCCATCCATACCTCGAGGCGTCCCCTTTTTAATTTCTATCAGAATTCACCAGACCGTCTAGCACCGTCAATCTATTCCACAATGTGACATATTTCACTTAGAATTAGGAATCTTGTACATGTCTTGAACTCATTTGAGCTTTCTATCAAACACTGGGTGTTCCTTCAGATTAAATACCCCTTTTTAGTGAAAGGTTACTCCAACCTATTTTCCTTTACTAGATTATGATAAATTGGGTACATGCATGCAAGATTCTTAACCCCATCTTTATGAACTATCCTACCCAGGTTTCATTTTAACAAAAATCTGGAAATTAAGGTTAATGAGGTAGAAGCTTACCTCTTAGAGTGAAGAAATTTGTGTCCTACTTGATTAGTTCCAAGCTTGAGCGATGAAGGAAGATCAATTTGATGAAGTTGGGACTTTCTCTCTCTAGAACCCACTCTTTCCTCTCTCTAATATATCAGAAAATGGTTAAAAATTGAGGGGGAGGGGTGTTGTTAATGAACTGGGGTCGGGTTTTAAAAAAATTAGAAAAATAGGGCCGACACAAGAATGCAGTCAGAAATTCCATCGCATTCCTGACATGCGGTCCGCAGAATCAACCGCATAATGGCCCTCGAGATGGGCCAAAATTCTAAACACACCGCCCAGGTATGCAACCATTGTGCGGTCCGCGTACACGTTATCCGATCGCATAATGCGTCGCATAATTTCCCTCCAAAAATCAAAGGCAACAATGCAACAGATATGCGGTCCGCAGAACTGAAATGCAATCGCACATTGGACCGCATAGTTGACCTTAAATGGGGCAGTGATCTGCCCTATGCGACCATTATGCGGTCCGCATACCCGTTATGCGATCCCATAACACCTACTTTCTGGAAAATGTTATTCTTTAAGTCTCGGGGTACTTTTTACTCAATTTAGGTCCGTTTTAAAAATTTCCACAATAAAAACAACTTGGAGACTCATTCGGACATTATTTTAAAACGAGAAAATTTTATGGGTCTTTACATCCTCCCCCCTTAAAAATCATTCGTCCTCGGATGAGGGTTTTGGAAATCATTTAGTTTTGAAACCATGACATGCAACTCCCAGATTTTCACTAATTCCAATACTCAGAAAAGTTTTGCCAGAGTTCCCTTTGTAATTAGACCTATACCTGTCAGAGAGCCCCCGAAATACATTTCCAAGCATTACACAGTTTTAATCACCCAATAACTCACACACAACGTTGTTATCTCAACAATTTGCAAATATTAAATCATTTTGTCAACTACACATAGTTCTTTCTTCTTATACCACAAATTTGCACATGATTCATATTTTTGCACATAACTTGGTCGTTTTAATGAGTCCCATACAACCCAATCACCTCAATATACTATATTCATTTCAATTAATCATTACCAACCTACACTACTATTAATCACTTGCCTAACACATACGTTCCACAAAACTTTTATTTACCTCAAGGGTTGCACACTACCCAAATAGAACTGCGGATTCAGTTTTAGCACATATTGGAAAATTACAACAATAAGGCAATTAGGGGAAGATGGGGTGCTTTTGCACAAAACCGAACATAAAACATAATTTTCTTAGAGATGACAGTTCTGACGAACACTATTAGACTTATTCAAACAAATGGGGATATTTTTCTTTCATCACATCTTCCGCTTCCCACGTGGCTTCCTCAACATGCTGACTTCGCCACAACACTTTAACTGAAGCAATTTCTTTGTTCCTCAATCTACGGACTTGTCTATCAAGAATGGCAATCAGAACCTCTTCATAGGATAATTCTTCATTAACCTCAATAATCTCAACTGGCACGATGGCTGATGGATCTCCAACCACTTTCTTCAACATGGACACGTGGAACACCGGGTACACTAATGACAATTCAGGGGGTAATTCCAACCTATAAGCCACTTGCCCTATTCTTTGAGCAATCCGATATGGCCCGACATACCTTGGGCTCAATTTCCATTTATTCCCAAACCGCATCACTCCCTTCATGGGAGATACCTTTAAGAATACCCAATCATCAACTTGGAATTCCAATTCTCTTCGACGAACGTCCGCATAGGATTTTTGACGGCTCTGAGCTGTTTTCATCCTCTCCCGAATGACTCTGACTTTTTCCAATGCCTGGTGCACGAGATCTGTCCCTAACAATTCTACTTCACCAACCTCGAACCACCCAATCAGAGATCTACACCTCCTTCCGTACAATGCCTCAAATGGGGCCATCTGAATACTAGCGTAAAAGTTGTTATTGTAAGCATATTCGATAAGCGGTAAATGATCATCCCAACTACCCTTGAAGTCCAACACACAAGCCCGTAACATATCTTCAAGCGTCTGAATAGTCCTCTTTGCCTGACCATCAGTCTGCGGATGGAAAACTGTGCTGAGATTTACCTAAGTACCCAAACCTTGCTGAAATTTCCTCCAAAAATTAGCCGTGAACTGGGATCCTCGGTCTGAGATAATGGAAACTAGAGTACCATGATGCCTGACTATTTCCTTGGTATACAAATGAGTGTACTGTTCTGCAGTATTGGTGGACCTGACCGACAAGAAGTGAGCTGATTTCGTGAGTCGATCCACTATCACCCAAATCGAGTCGAACTTGCACTGAGTGCGAGGTAACCCTACCACTAAATCCATGTTGATCATTTCCTATTTCCATATTGGAATTTCCATAAGCTGAGTTAACCCACTAGGCCTCTGATGCTCGGCCTTCACCTGCTGACAATTCAGACATTTAGATACGAAGACTGCCACACCTATTTTCATGCCTCTCCACCAATAAGCTTCCCAGAGATCTTGATACATTTTCGTAGAACCTGGGTGCACTGAATACCTGGAACTATGAGCTTCCGCCATCACCCTCTCCCAAAGATTATCCACGTCAGGAACACATAGCCTTCCCTAGCACCGCAAAACACCATCATCGCTTCCTAGTGAGAATGCCGAAATCTTGCTATTCAAAACTGCCCCCTTAAATTGCGCCAATGATGGATCAATAAACTGCTTCTCCTTGACTTCCGCTACAAGTGATGATTCTTCCCTATTATGCACCATGACTTTCCCCTCGTCTGAGGTCGAGAGACAGACCCCCAAACTAGCCAATCGACAAACCTCCCGAGCCAAAGGCCTCTGATCTTCCTCTAAATGAGCCAGACTACCCATAGACTTCCGACTGAGAGCGTCGACCATTATATTTGCTTTCCCTGGATGGTACAGAATGTTCATATCATAATCCTTAAGCAATTCTAACCATCGCCGCTGTCTTAAATTAAAATCCTTCTGCTTGAACAAATATTGGAGACTCTTGTGGTCTGAGAACACGTCCACATGGACCCCATACAAATAATGCCGCCATATTTTCAATGCAAACACAACTGCCGCGAGTTCTAAATCGTGCGTCGGATAATTCTTCTCGTGATTGAGTTGCCTGGAAGCATAGGCTATAACCTTCCCGTGTTGCATCAACACACATCCCAAACCAACCCCTGAATCATCGCAATAAACCGCAAATCCCTCCGTGCCTTCTGGCAAAGTTAACACCGGTGCTGAAGTCAATCTTGATTTCAATTTCTGAAAGCTCTTTTCACAAGCGTCGGACCATTGGAACTTAGTTGCCTTCTGCTTCAATTTAGTCAATGGAGAGGCGAGGGTAGAGAACCCCTCCACAAACCTCCGATAATACCTGTCTAGACCTAAGAAACTGTGAATCTCTTCGGGGTCGTTGGTCTAGGCCAATCCTTTATCGCTGTGATTTTCAGGGATCAACCTTAATCCCTTCTCTGGAAACAACATGACCCAAAAATATGACTGACTCCAACCAAAATTCACATTTTGAAAACTTGGCATACAATTGGTGCTGATGAAGAGTCTGCAGAACTATCCTGAGGTGATTAGCATGATCCTCCTGACCGCGCGAGTAGACAAGGATGTCATCAATAAAAACAATCACGAAGGAGTCAAGAAACAGTTTGAAAACCCGATTCATAAGATCCATGAAAGCCGCTGGATCATTGATCAGTCTAAAGGACATTACCAAAAATTCAAAATGGCCATAGCGAGTTCTGAAGGCGGTCTTAGGAATATCCTGCTCTCTGATCTTCAACTGGTGATACCCCGACCGTAAATCAATTTTGGAGAAGAACCTCGCACCCTGCAATTGGTCGAACAAATCATCTATCCAGGGCAATGGATACTTGTTTTTGATAGTGACTTTGTTGAGCTGCCGATAATCAATACACATCCGAAGCGACCCATCCTTCTTCCTGACGAAAAGAACCAGAGCGCCCAACGGCGACACACTCGGCCGAATGAACCCCTTCTCTAATAAGTCTTTCAACTGCCCCTTTAAATCCCTCAACTCTGCTGGCGCCATTCTGTATGGTGGAATAAATATTGGCTGCGTATCTGGAAATACATCAATCCCGAAATCGATCTCTCTATCTGGCGGAATCCCTGGAAGCTCGTCCGGAAATACTTCAAGAAACTCATTCATGATTGGGACGGATCGGGGGCAGACACTTCTGAAGTGGTGTCCGCAACTCAGACCAAATGATAAACACACCCCTTTTTAATCATCTTCGAGGCCTTAAGGTAGGAAATAAACCTACCTTTTGGCACCACACCATTCCCTTTCCACTCAATAACTGACTCATTAGGAAACTCTAGTCTCATAATTCTGGTTTGGCTGTCGAGTTTAGCAAAGCACGAGTTAGACAAGAATATTCTCACTTTCCACTTCACCGCACGATATAGAATAACAATGAAAAGGGTGTTTCCTAAATGTCCATGTATCCCCCTAATTATAGATATGGTCGACAACACACCGATAAGAAGGTCTCTACTAGACACGGCTCCGAGACATCCTAGGACACTTTTAAAACCTTAGGCTCTGATACCAAGTTTGTCACGCCCCAAAACCGAGGGACGAGACCGGCACCTAACCGGATGATACCGATCAAGTGGACCTGGATTTGTCTCACCTATCCCACGTACTACCCGTCTATCAATATACATTACTCATGTGAACTAGAAATTAAGACTTAAGCATAAACTTACGACTTGAATTCATTTCTACTCTTTATCATTACCAACATATGATACCAAGTTCTTACAAATTTCATACAACATTAACAACGTGGACCACGATTTCGAACCGAACACTTACTACCCAAAATACACATGTACATTACCCACATTCTGTCTACGTAGCCTTTACGATTACAAAATATTTATATAATACTTGTCGGCAACAAGGCCCCGGATATACCTTACACTACACAATAAACTCAAAATAAGACGACATGAGCCACACGTGGCCCAGGGAGGAAGTGGGGCTCACCAGAACAGCTGACGGAAAAGAGAGAAGGCACTACTGACAGTGGGCTAAATTACCTTCTGTAGAACCACCTACATTCATATAAGAAAATGTAGCGCGCCGGCAAAAGGGACGTTAGTACTGTGGAATAGTACTAGTATGTATGAACAAAATTTATCCCAAGTACAATCAAACAATAAATAGATAAGAGACAGTAATAGAACCAATCAACCAATGCACGTGGAAAGAAGCAACCAAAATCAACAAGTTTCACAATCTCTCCTTTTTCCCTTTCAACATCACCCTATTCAAGAGTTTCCCAGATTTTCACTTCAACAGTGATAATGATCACATTCCATCCTTATTACCTCGGCCACCCTTATTACCTCACATCTCATCAAGCTTATTACTTCGTGTTGCGGCGCGCAACCCGATCCCACCTGACAATCATATTTC
>MDKI01178492.1:0-17845 GCA_005239505.1 Nicotiana paniculata
AAGAACGAAGAACAATTCAAGTATTCAAGATCAAGAACGAAGTCAAATCAAATACAAGGCGTTGAAGATCAAGGCTACTTGTTCGTGATACAATTCGTTGCAACAATCAAAGTGTTCACAACGGATAAATCAAATTCAAATTCAAGATCAAGCTCAAAGGCCCTTGAATTTATACTAGAAAATTAGAATCAGAGGATTCATAGAGATTGTAACGCTCAATTACTTGAAATCAAATACTACGATTGTTGCAATATATTTCGGTCTTGATTTTATTTTCTCGACGCAATTTATTGTCTACAGCAGTCCTTGAAAGGAAAAAGTCAGGCTGGGGCTTGCTTTAGGCAGGCCTTGCAAGGCAAAATCTAGGCTGAGACTGGCTTTAGGCTGGCCTTGCAATGCAAAAGCCAGGCTGGGCTGACTTTAGACTGGCCTTGCAAGGCAAAAGCCAGGTTGGGGCTGGCCTTGTAAGGCAAAAGCCAGGATGGGGCTAGCTTTAAGCAGGCCTTGCAAGGCAAAGGTCTGGCTGGGGCTGGCTTTACGCAGGCCTTTCAAGGCAAAATCCAGGCTTGAGGCATACTCAAGCGTTAGAAACTGTGCATTTTTGTGATCTTGTAAGCTTAGATCCTTCCCTTCCAGAACCTTTAATGTCGGCATCATTGTAGACATTGATACACCATCCTCAGATTGAGCATGAAACCATGCTAATACCAGTGAGAAATGATTTAACAATCTCCAGAGATACAACATAACATGTTCAACCTTTCCCTTAATATTTGAACATATCCGAAGTAGAATAAATTGCACCATCCAATACCTGCTTATCACATTGGTCCTGTACACTATCAAAGCACCCCCCAGAATGAGAATGTGACCATGCTAATACCACTGGAAAGTACCTTAATAGCATACAGAATGAGACATAAAAGAAACATGGAGGTATGTGCTGATTCCAATACTGTGAAGCCATCAGTCTGGGGATCATCTCTTTGCTATTATAACCCTAATGTTAGGAGTTTGAGACTTCTATAAATTAATCAACCTTCTTCCTGCACTAGGCAGTTCAGAGAATGAGTGAAACTCAAATGTACCTGTAAAAGAAAACACAATGTTAGCTATAAAATCCGCCACTGAGTTGCCTTCTCTGAACACATGTTGAAATATCACGTTGAAGTTGCCCTTCATCTCTATAATTCTCTTCACATAATTTGCAATTACCCAAGAAGGGTCTCATTCCCCTTCTATCACTTTCTTCATCACTAATTAATCTGTCTCCAATATGAGAGAGTGAAGATCATGCTCCACACAATATTCCAATCCTTGACGAATAGCCTTAGCTTCAACCACCACATTAGTTGTCACCCCCAAGTCTACTTCCCTTTCATACACCACATCACCTTAATCATTCCTCACACAAAAGCCTAATGATCTAGGACCGGGATTTCCTTTTGAGGCTCCATCAGCATTGCATTTGTACCAACCATGAAAATGAAGCTTCCATATTACCCTTGTAGTGATCGGTATACGTTTATATCCTTCAAAATATTGAATTATGTGTGGCCATAACAATGGAATATTAGGCATCCAAGCATACCTCACCCTTGCCAGTTGATGCGATGTCCTATTGATCTCATGAATCACTCTATTTTGTAGACACTGAACCCCCATGTTTACCTGCATTTCTTCTCTTCCAAAGTTTCCAAGTGATAATAGTTGGTACTTCTTGAATCAATGGCTTTAACTTTGGACAGCATTGAGCATACCACCAATGCCTTATAACCTGCTTAAATTGAATCAATGACACAGTAATTCCAGCAGCACTCATGAACTGCTTCAATTGAATCAATGGCACAGTAATTCCAGCAGTAGGACTTGTGACAAATATATGCTCAATAGATTCCTCTTGGGGCTGCTGACAACACCAACACCTAGACATCACCATTTTCCCTTTCCTCCTCCACATGTCATCAGTAGCTATTTTCTGCCTTCACAATCTCCACAAGACGAAGGATATCTTGAATGGTACGCCTTTAATCCACATTAACTTGAATTCCTGATTAGGATCCGCACTATGCCTTAATATTTGCCAAGCACTGGTAACACTGAACTTGCCTGAAGGAGTTGTCATCCAGTATGGCCTATCCCAGTATCCCTCACTGCCTTCATAATGCACATTTAGCCTTATATGTTCTAAAATTTCCTCATTGAATGTTTGATCTTACAGCAGATCATCCTATATTTCACCTTGCCGCAATTCTGCCACATCCTGAAGATCTTCATTGATTGGAAAGTCTTCAGGTAATACGTGATAAAGTGCACCAAATCCAGTCCAATTTTCATGCCAAATATTAGTTGTTCCACTCTTCAATTACCATAGGATCTCATGTTCTACTTCTTCCCTAGCATTCAGCATTTGTCTCCAAACATGAGACCCCCTTCTAAACT
Source organism: Nicotiana paniculata (assembly GCA_005239505.1). Classification (NCBI taxonomy): domain Eukaryota; kingdom Viridiplantae; phylum Streptophyta; class Magnoliopsida; order Solanales; family Solanaceae; genus Nicotiana; species Nicotiana paniculata. Next base: position 2,443 of record MDKI01178492.1, read on the forward strand.
GTACCACCGTTGGTATCTCCTTCTTGCAATACTTATTACACATGAAATTAGACCACAAATATTTTGTGTTCCTAAAACTACACCATAGTTTAGCAAATGATGCCCTCGACACATCATGTAAGGACCTAAAACCTAGGCCCCCTTCCTCTTTAAAAAGGCAAAGATTTTGCCATGAAGCCCAATGTCTGCTTCTCCTTTCTTCCTTTGTGCTCCAAAAGAACCTAGCAAAATCTTATGAAGATGCTCCACGATATTCTTTGGTGTATGAAGGACTGATAACATGTGGACTGGCATACTTTGCAACACACTAGAAATGAGTGTTGCTTTTCCTCCAAATGACAGCAACTTTCCTTTCCATGAATGCAATTTAGCTTTTACTTTCTTGATAAGATCCTCATAATATTACTTCCTCCTTCTAGTGTAGAAAATAGGACACCTTAGATATGTGAAGGGGAATTTACCTCTTGCAAATTCTGTAATAGCTCCAACCGCCTGATACAATCCATTAGGAATCTTTGAATAGATGTAGTATGAACTCTTATCTTTGTTGATCATCTGGCCTGATATCTTCTCATAGTTCCCCAATACTACCATAATCTTGCTCAAGGATGGAGGATGAGTAGAAGCAAAAATTTAGTATCATCAGCATATGCCAAGTGATTTAAAGGACCAGACCACTTAGGCATTCCAAATCCCACAAATGACCTGTCTTCAAATAGCTTATTCAAAGACCTGGAAAGTACCTCAACCGACAGAATGAACAGTGCTGGTGATAGAGGATCCCCTTGGTTCACACCCCTTGTAGACTTAAAGAACCCTGCGGACTGCCCATTCGCCAATACTGAGTACCAGTTATTTGACACCAAGTTCCACACCATGTTGATGAAGTGCTCAGAAAATCACATCTTCCTTAGTACATGCAATAAGTACTTCCATGAAACCCTATCATAGGCCTTAGCCATATCAAGCTTGATCACAACATTAGCTGGCTTTCCCCTTAACCTTATATCAGTGACAATTTCTTGAGTCAATAAGATGTTCTCAAATATAATCCTACCCTTCACAAATCCGGATTGATTAGGAGATATTAGAGAAGGCAAAAAAATTTCCAATCTATCATGTAACACCCTAGACAAGACCTTGTTAATGAAGTTGCTCAAGCTAATAGGTCTTAAGTCAGAAAAGGTCTCAACTCTAGTTTTCTTGAGTAGCAACACTAGATTGGTGTGAGTTATGGATTTAGGCAGTGCAACTCCTCCATAGAAGTGTAGCACCGTGCTGTGTATATCAGCACCAACAACATCCCAGCATGTTTGATAAAACAGGCCAGTGAATCCATCTGGACCACTAGCACTCTTCCCACTAAGCTCAAAAACCGTTGTCCTTACCTCTTCAATTGTTGGCAATCTGCTAAGTTCTAAATTATGTTCCATAGTGACCATCGAAGGTACATTATTGAGCAAGGAGAAGTCAGATGCATCACCTTCATTTGTGAACTGCTTTCGATAGAAACCCATTGCAGTTGTAGCTAGTTGCTCCTGGTCTTCAATCCATACCCCACTTCCCCTTTTGATCCTCTTCAGTTGAAATTTCTTTCTTTTGCTATTGACATGATTGTGAAAGAAACTTGTATTCCTATCTCCTTCAGCAAACCAAGTCATCCCAGCTTTTTGCTTCCAATACTGCTCCTCAATACTCAAGTATTTCTTCAATTCAGATTGAGCCTTTTGAAGCACAATCATGTTCTCAATTGTAGGCTCTTCTTCAAACAACATATATTTCACCCTAACAATGTCCTCCAAAATTTCCAACTGCTTGAAGATATCACCAAATGTTTCCCTACACCATTTTGACAGTGTTTCCTTAACCCTCTTGAGCTTCTGCTTGAACATCAAAAACGGATCCCCTATGAAATCTGCTTCCCAATTCTGCCTCACCACATCCATAAATATAGCATGCTCACTCCAAAAGTTCAAGAACCTGAAAGGCTTGACAAAATTGGTGGTCTGCTCCCCACATGTCATTAATAATGGTGCATGATTTGATCCAGTTCTGATTAGATGTTCAACTTCAATATTTGGCAACATGTTCTGAAATGGCATATTCACGAAGATCCTATCCAGTCTCTTGAATATACACGCAGCATTGGGTCTCCCATTCCACCATGTAAATGGGCTTCTTTTATATACTTGCTCAAACAAACCACACGAGTTTACACAAAATGCAAAATCCTCATATTCAGGAGGGTGTACTGGAAATCTTCCTTTTTTATCATCTTCATGCAATATCACGTTGAAATCCCCTCCTACCAACCATGGAAATTTCATATCACTTGCTAAGTAATACAAGTGATCCCACAACTCCAACCTCTTCATTGCTGAACATTTTGCATAAATAAATGTCATCATCATGTGTTGCCCCAGATCATGGTGAAACACTCTCACAGTCACCTGTTGCTCAGTATCCTCCACTAATTCTCATTCCACCACTGCATCAAAGAACAACCATATCTGCACATTAATATTTGCATAAGCAGTCTCCATATTCAACCTTCTTCTATATCTATCAATGAATCTCTTATTTTGAAAAGACTCCATCAATGCAACTACACAAAAACTATACTCCATATTCATGTTGATCACCCTAGGAAAGGCTTTTTGTGTATTCACAGACCTTATCTTCCATATTAATGTTTTGATCATCATCATTTAGATATAGAAGTTGCCCTCCTGGGCATTATTCTTGAAGGTTGTGGTAGCTCTTTATTCTGATTCTTCTTAGTTTTATTACCTCCTTTAGCACTAGATGTGAGTGATAAATCTCCTTCCCTAGCGACTTGTTTAAAGTTTTCTACTGTTGATTTATCATCTCCTTCATCATCCATTGGATTTTGTCTCATAAAGTCTTCATCAATTAGTGTCACATTGTATGTAGCTAAATCATGTAACTGTTGTAGAGGAGTCTTCTGTGGAACTCTAATTTGCAACGGCATAATTTGGTCAGTACAAGAACCCATAGTTACTTCCTCTATTTCCTCAGTTGCTCTTGGAACAATTTCCCGCTCATCAACCTTTTCATTGTTATTCACCATAGAAGAAGCAACATCCTGCATAATTTTGAATTGTTGCTCATAGACACTGCCTAGACCAGGAATTACTATTGTAGGCTGCTCAGAAATGTCTGTTCTATTTATATCACCACTCTTTCCATTACTTGTGCTTTGGTCTGAACCTACTATATCATCCTTAACCTTCATATTATCATCTCCATCAAGTTTGTTCTCCAATGCATACACCGGAACACCATCAATCTTAACAATTGCACTAGGGATAGGGTTTAATATTGTTTCTTCATCAGGTGACCCTGGCACCAGGCCTGGCGTCGCCAGCTTAATGCCTGGGGAGCCTTGCTTTAGGCCTGGCATCGCCAGCCTATCGCCAGGTGGGTTGTTATCCCTCACTTTGTCTCCTGTTGTCTTTGTCCTTCCTAGTTGATCATCCTCCACCTCAATTGCATCACTCCCTACAAATTTTGTTGAGTTTGTCTCATCAAGGTCCTCAAGCTGCCCAGAATCTGCAAATGTTTGAGACGAAATATCTTGACATGATTGGTTTGTAGTCACATTGAGTTGCCTTAGCTCTTCTTTGCTAGTTCCAATCCTTCTATGAACCCAGTTGATTTTGGATTCCTTATTAGCTTTTTCATCAGTACTTTGATCACTAGGAACAATAGGATTAGCCTTAGCTAAGTTCCCATTATGCTGATCTTCCAACATTTTCTCAACTGCTTCCTTCTTTACACGCTTAAGTTCCTGTTGATTACCTTCTCCATCCGGTTTAGTATTGGCATCCTTCCCAACCCTAACCCCAGAAAACTTAGGATTAGGGCTTGCCACTCTGGTATTGCCTTCTTTTTCCCTCTCATGGCCCTTCTTCGATTGCTTTTCCCCGTGTTCCTTCTTCTTACCATTGCTATGATCCTTACCTTTGCCTTCAGTAATTTGTAGAGTAGGTTGATGAATTTCCTCAACCTCTAGTGCATTGAACTTGTTCTTGGTTGCTACTTCCTCAAGCTTTGCCTTCCTTTTACCCTTGTCAGCTTCCTTACCTTGTTTGTTATCAACAATGTGACCCCGATTATTTCGTTGGTATTTATTCTTCCTTGCTTGTATTCATTCCTGCTTGGCATGATTAGTAGCAGGCTTACCAACCACCTTTCCACTTGACATAACCTTTGTAGAATTTGCAGTTGTACCCGTTGCTTCTTTGCTTACCACAACTGTCTTTTCATTGCCTTGATCCTCAATATCTTCATCAAATCTCTTGTGTAATTCAAGATGAGTTACCCAGCATTCTGCCTCACTATGCCCTTGTTTCTTGCAAGGCTTGCAATATTTAGGCATATAATCATACTTAATATTAATCCATTTAAACTCTTCTGGTCCAGATTCATCTGCTTCTTCAAAAATCTTAATACGTTTAGGGAAATTACCTAGCAAATTTACTTCCACCTTTACTTTAGCACAACTAGGTTTAGTCCCATTTTGAGTTGCTAGGTCCACATGTTATGGATTACCAACTGCACGAGCTGATGAAAATACACATTCCTTACCTAAGAAATTTGGAGGAAGTTCTGGAAAACTAATCCAAGCTATGGTAATTGGAGTCTCTTCATCATGTGTCCACCATGGATTCCATTTTGTACAACGCATCTGCCACATGTCTGATTGAGCCTTTATATAAAAAGCTGGATTTGATAGAAGATGAACATAATCCTCTAATAAAGACAGCCTAATTAACACATGATTGTCTTCAATCAAGACAACTGAACAATGACCCTTAATCTCACATTGAATTGGAATCATTTTACGTAATTCACAATGACAGGCTTCCCATATGAAAATTTTCCCAGAACTGCAAGTTGAAGCCCTTGTTGTACGATGGATTGCTTCACTTCTTGTTTATTCTACTTCACAATTGGTTCTCCATGAAGGAACTCAACTGGTTTCAATGGTAGCGTATCTAGGGTTTGCATGAGCGTATTTATGACAGTAGGGTTTAATAAATTCGCATAGGTTTTAGATGTATTAGGGTTTGTAGAGGTTGGTAATGACTGGGGGGAGGAAAACGATGGACCAACCTCAGGGGGAGGCTGGCCGCCAGCCGTGGAGGCCATGAAGGGCAGTCGCCGGCGTGCACTGTTGATCGCTACTTTGAGGAGAGAGAAGAGTTCAAAGTCTTGACGGGGCCCGTCTCTGGCGTACGACATTTCGTTAAGGGCCTCAGTGCTTTTAATATAGTAATAAAATAGATAGATAATAGATAGATAGATAATAGATAACAGATGATAGATACTTGTATTTTCACAAACAAATTTCTCTTTTTTTTTTCAATGAAAAAATAGTATTATTACGCCATTAACAGCTTGTTCGGATAGTTGTTACATATCATTTCATAATGTATTGTATTTTATTGTATCGTTTGATGAATATATTATTTGGATAGATTGTATTGTTTGCCATCGTTTAATGATATCACGCACCAATAATATAAAGTATAAACTTGCATATAAAAGAAAACTCATGATACGGTGTAAAAATATTATATTAAAAGGTAGGATAAAAGATAAAATAAAATTATTTAATAATAATGAAGGATGATATGAAAGAAAAAGACAAGGTAACGAAGCGACCACACCAAATCAGTCGTTATATAAAGTGGCACATTTCGTCGTTACGTAATGACGGATTTAACGATACGATACAATAAAATATGAGTAACAATAAAAATAAATATCGTATTTAAAGTAACAATACGATACAATACAATAGGTAAAAACCATCCAAACAAGTTGTAAGTTGGTTTATTGACCAAACGAGTTACAAGTTGTCAATTTTTTTTGACATCGCACGAAAAGTTTGAGAAATTGAGCGAATTAATGAAGAATTAACTCAAATAGTCGTCCACTTAATCTCTTAAACTAATAATAGCCGATAGATGTATAATATATGTAGAATTCATATATAATATGTAATAAATATGTATAATTAATGTATAATTTATGTATATCGGCTAGAAAAAGTAAACAGAAAACGCCTGGACGGCAACCCTTTCGACGTCCTCCACTTTCCTGCAGTCTGCAGAACATGGCGTTCCTTAATACCTCCTTTCAAAAGAAACTCTCCTGATTTATCTCTTCAATTACCCTTCCCATTTGTTGTTCGTAACTCGGAATTGTTCCAGGGAATTTATCTCATCGAAAGCACCGTTTATCTTTTTCTAATTACGTCCTGATCGCGATGCCGCTGTTAATTCCATTGCTAATTCGTCTAGTTGTAGAAGTTGGTTGGTGAAGGTGACAAAAACAACATATGAGAAAAATGAGAATAGTTGATCCACTAATTTATCGACACATGCAGGGAGTAGTACTCATGACAGTAATTTTTCTCTAGTGGTGTACTGTTTGGTGAGGCTAATAAATATGATTATACTGAGTTATATTATTCGAATTCGTGCATTGAATGAGAACTAAGTGGACTAAGTTAATAGATTCCATCTTCAAAATTGACTGATACCATTGTGTATAAGGGGAATTTTGTATGTGGCAAGACCATATATATAGTGTTTGATTCTTCCTCGTTTAATGAGACCGTAGTATCTTCCGTATTAAAGGACAAAGATACAGCTCGTCAAGCGGAAAATTGTTTTTGGTTGACATGGTCTTAGATTATATATGTTAAGACGGAGATTAATATTGAATTTAGAATATACCGGCTGGATCAAGAACTAATTAAATGATACGTTGAGCGATTGAATTTTCTTTATTAGTTATGACTGTTGCTTCTTAGTTTCTTCACGTAATCTTGGTGATCACCGCAGAGGAAACTTTATTTACTATATATGCAAACAGAGGTATATATGGGGAGTACATGTTGAGTGATGACATTCCCGTTATCAAATCTCATGATTCTCCTTTCATTCCTCAAAATCTATATGTGGTCATTCTTTTAGCTATGTTGTTCGCAACGGCGCGGCTGAATTAGATTTTGAAGTTACTGGTACAATAATTAATATTCGTTAATATTAGTAAATTTCTTATGACATATATAGAAGAATTTGAACCAAATTTGTTGGGTTAATGAGATTAAAATCGTAGCTTCTGCCCATGGTGTTCAAAAATATTGTCCCACTGATGTCAGGATCCTCCAAAAATGAATAATATTTGAATATTGTTCACATACCCGACGACATTTCAAAGGGATACGAGCAATATAAGCTCTTTAACTTATGTTAGGAGTTCATAGAAAGAGTTGATGACATGGACTCCCCAATTTCATGGTTGAAAGTCGCCAGTTTATCTGCAAGTCTGTTGGATTCTCTATAACAGATATTGATGTTGAATCCACGCTCTTCAACTAGCTCTTAAATTCCCCTTACTTATATAATTTTTGATTTCTATGGTGGAAGCCACTCCCTAATTTCACATTTTTTGAGTAGCAAGGAGTATTCTATTTGAGGCTGAGTCGTGATTATATATGAACAAGGCGGAGGTTGCAAGATCAAATGAAGAAGAGATGCAGACTATGTTGGCTCTTTGTTGTGTATTTGTCGTTTCGCCTTTTCCTTTGCTTTTGTTGTAGCTTTAGCTTCTTGTCTATACTACTATCTATTTTTCAATACTCGAAAAGGTTGAATTCAATGAATAATGAGCTAGTTCCTTTATTTTACTTAATTCTCTGCATGGTTTGAAATCGTGACTTGTGGCTAACCTAGATAATGGACTAGTTTCTCTACTTTACTTCACTTAAATTTTCTGCAGGGTTCGAACTCGTGATTTGTGTCTAACCCACACACTATTCGCTAATCACCTAGTTTTAGGAACTTAGTCTCTTAACTTTCAATCATTCACACAATTTTTTATCCGGTTACACTAAGATATATGTCCTAATTATAAATACATGGTGTTAAGTTAATTATCATTTAGGACAATTTTGTAGCATAATACCGGAAATAAATGTGGGAACAACATTTTTTTTCCTCCCCCCCCCCCCCCCCCCCAAAAAAAAGGGTTGGTTTTATCAAAAAAATACAGTACACAACCAATTTTTATGCTAAAATCCTTGCTTTGAAGCATGGACTAGAAATTGATCTTGAAAACAATCTACTACCTCTACGCTCTAGAAATCAAAACAGATGGCAAGGAAATCATTGATATGTTCACTAATGCATAATAACCAATACATGAATATTACTGATGATTGCAGGTAGTTGATACTTAAGGCGGAAAGTCCAGACCTAAGGAACACGTCTGGGGATGGCAATAAAGTGGCAGATGACTTAGCATTACATGTTAAATTTTGGGATAAACACATTCAAGATATATATATATATATATATATATATATATATATATATATATATATATATATATATATATATATATATATATATATATTCCCCTAATCAAAATTATGTGTCAATAAGTTGGATCAATCTATTTAAGTCTCACTACATGGATATAAGAAAAACTTGGCTCTCTTAGGTTGAAATATCTAGTTGAAATTCACAAAATAAGTTAACTTCATTTCAAGCCTAAGGTTCATGAATATTTAATTCATGTCATGTGTCAAGTGACATGTGGTGTCAAGTCCAAGACCATTGAGAGGTTGTTTCATTTCAAGTCATGTGGCATGCTTAGTCGAATGCCAGATCGAAACTTGTCATGATCCCATGGCAAAATAATGAACTTTTGTTACACATCAAATTGATTGAGGTGACTCAATTGAACATAACAAATCAGGTTGAAGAGTTCATCTAAAAATATAATTGTCCGTCTTGTACAACTATAAAAAAGGGTTACATAAGTGTTATAAGCTTTGGATCATGCAATATGGCCCTAAATTCCTCTCAAACATCAAAGCTAATAATTAGGTACTTTAGCATATTTTATTTTTAAAAAATAGAAGCTCTTATAGACGGCGATAGTAACTTTAACTATCCTAAGATAGCGAAATTCCTTATCGTATAAATAGCGACTTGCACTAATAGTATAATGACTGCCCATGCAATGACATTTGGCATCTACATTGCCTCATTGATGATGTGTTCTTGTTTGTCTTCTTTTATTTTTAGTGACTTGTATCGTTTTGTCTTAAAATTATGGAATGTTTCTGCCGGAAAAAAAAAGCCATTGAAACTATTGAGTTAGATCTTCTTCTTTTTTTTTGAGTTAAATTTATATTCTACTGATACTAAAATATTACAATTGAGTCATAGTAGTAGCTTTGACTCACTACTACCTCTATACATCATTCATACTACGACAAGGAATAAGAAAGTATCTAAGTTATACAATCAATACACTGACTTCCTAGTCCTATCTATATACTTCATTGAATCCAGTCTAGCTTGCTCAATGTCTTCTTCCATTTCTTGTTATGTTGCCCCCGAACATGTAGATGCAGTACTATTTCTTTGCATATTTGTTGCTCATCATATTTGCTATCCTCAAATCTTCCCCGATTCCTTTCTCTCCAGATCAGTGCTACTACCATTGCAAAGACATAGCATGTAATAGCATTCATGCATGTCCTGCTCTTTGCCATTTTGCTGATCCATTTCACTTCATCTTTCCAATCACCTATGTTTCGATTATACCCCATCCATAGGCACAGTTTAGCCCATAAACTCTTTATTTTAGCACATTCAAAGAATAAGTGACTGAAAGTTTCCATGCTCTGCCGGCAGAATATACAGTCACTTGGCACATAAATGCCAAACTTCATCAGTCTATCAGCTATTGCTAGCCTCTTATGCACTGTAAGCCATAGAATGAATTTATATCTCTAATTTACACTTGACTGCATCATCAATCCTCTCCACTCGACTTTGGAATATTCTGGAATCCTCTTCAGATATAGTTGTTTGACTTGAAACTTCCCATTCTTGCACAAGCTATGTAGTCTTTCTTGCATAGTCCCTTGAAGTTGTTGTTCTTGCATTACCCCCTCCCTGCTATCTATTATATTCCTTATAACCCAATTTGTTGTCTTAGGAATTAACATAGTCTCCAGATCATTCTTCTTTATATAAAAGCTATGAACCCATCTAATCCATAGACAATCCTTGTTCCTGTTTAAATCCTATAAGTGCTTGGTAATTGCTTCCTTATTCCATGTCTTGATATCCAGTATATTTAGCCCCCCTGCAGCTACTGGTTTACATACATTCTCCCAGGATATTAAAGCTTTCTTTGAGACAGTTACATTGCATGTCCATAAGAATGTTCTGCAGATACTTTCTATCAGTTTCAGCACCTTTTTTGGCATTATGAACACATGTGCCCAGTAGGTCTGAATACCAAACAACAGTGTCTTTATCAGTTGACATCTTCCTACATAGGACAATAGTTTTGCTGACCAACATGTAACCTTTGTTGTTATCTTCTCCACCAGTGGCAAGTACTGAGTGATATTAAGCTTCTTTGAGTCCAAAGGTACTCCTAAGTATCTGAAAGGAAGATTTCCTTTATTAAACCCCAATATTTGTAGGATTTCATCTTTAGTCTTCTGATCAATACCAGCCATATATATAGCACTCTTGCTTACATTTGCCTGCAACCCTGAAACCTGTGAAAATTTGCAGAATGCTTTGTGTAGTATCTAGATGGACTCTATATCAGCTCTACAGTACATCAGTAGGTCATCAGCAAAGCACACATGGGTGCTATTTAGTTTCCAACACTTTGGATGGAAATTAAAGTTCCCATTCTTCTGCAGCTGTCTCAATTCTCTACTTAGGTACTCCATAGCAATGACAAATAAGTAAGGAGACATACGATCTCCTTGTCTTATTCCTCTCTTTCCCTTAAAAGGTTTAGATAAACCACCATTCATCACCAATGAATATGACATTGTAGTTACACAGGTCATGATCCACTGCACAAACTTAAAAGGAAATCGAAGGTCCTTCAGTATTTGCTTGAGAAAATTCCACTCCAATGTGCCATAAGCTTTCCTTAGATCAACTTTCATCACACACCTTGGAGATACTCCTTTCCTGGCATATCCTTTAAACAGTTCATGACTGAGTAGTATGTTGTCTAAAATACTCCTACATGCAATAAAGGCTGATTGTGATTGATCAATCAGTCCATCAAGTACTCCCTTAATCCTTCTTGTGATGACTTTAGAGATGATCCTATATACTGTTGTGCAGCAAGCAATTGGTCTGTAGTCCTTTACTGTTGTTGGAGCTTTTACTTTAGGAACTAAAGTAATAGCTGTAGTGTTTATCATAGTGGGAAGCCTGTTTGTGTTGAAGAAATCCTTCACAGCAACACATCTTCCTTCACTATTTCCCAGTTCCTTTTAAAGAATTCCACAGAAAAACCATCAACCCCAGGTGCTTTGTCTCTAGGCATCTCTTTGACTGGTTCAAAAATCTCCTTTATAGTTACATTTTGTATCAATGCCCTCTGTTGCTCCTCTATTAAACAAGGCCCTTCTCTGATAACAGCTGTATTTGCACAAGGCAATTCTCCTACACTCTCTCCCATTAATGACTGAAACACTGTAATGAATTCCTGTTCCACAAGTTTAGCTTCTGTTAGCTTCACCCCAGTGTCTGTGTAAATAATATTTATACTGCATCTAGTCTTCCATTGTGCATGAAAATATTTTGTATTTGAATCTCCACATTCTATCCAACATGCTTTTGATTTCTGCCTCAATATTTTCTCCTCTACAGTACTCCATTTCTCAATGTCTTCTAATGCAGATTTCTCTTCATTTATAAGTGATAATGCTAAAGGATTCTGTCTCATCTGGCTTTGCACAATATCCAATATCTCTCTTGCCTGATTAAGCTTTTGCTTATATGAAGCTATATAAGCATTTATCTCCTTAAGTTGCTCTTTCATGTTCTTCAGCTTAGGCCAAAATTGCTGCATATGTGATCATTCATAATTTTGTCTCTATACTTGCTGAATTACACTCTGAAACCTTGGATGATCCATAACATTTGTATATAATCTAAATGGTTTAGAATGTAGTAGTTTCTGGCTCGCACATTTGATGAGGATAGGTGAGTGATCAGACACAAATGGATTCATATAGTATGCTTCCACATGTCCAAATTGTTGTAGCCATTGATAATTCCCTAGAGCCCAATCAATTTTACTATATACTATATTCCCTGTGCCTTGCTTATTTGTCCAAGTATAGTGTCATCCCTTAGCTCTGAGGGGGGTAAGTTGCATATCACCAATCATTCCTTTAAATCCTTGCACTTCAGCAGTAGTTACTGGAGAACCTATCATGTCTTCAGAACATAGTACATTATTAAAATCTCCACTCAACAACCATGCCTCCTGACTTGGTACTACTATCTGCCTTAGATCTTTCTATAACATCTCTCTCTTCTGCATATCATTTTGAGCATATATAACACTAAGTTGAGCTTTAAACTTAGTACTAGTATCTTCCACACTACAATGTATAAAATGATCAGTCATATGGCTTACTATTACTTGCACATGACTTCTCCAAAGTATCGAAATTTTTCCATTCACAGCATGTGAATAGTTGCAACATACATTCCAACCCTTAGCTATCATTTTTTGGATTTTCTTGGCTTTATGCTCCTTTACACTAGTCTCTATGCATCCCAGGACATCTACTTTATTTCCAGCAATAAGAGTTTTCATCTCTTTTTGCTTATGGGCTTGGTTTAGCACCCTAATATTCCAAGTAACAATTATCATTTGGATAATAGAGGTTCTGGTGGTCCAGGATCAACTTGATGACCATTGCTTCCTTCATCCATACTTTTAGCAATATTTTATCCTTTTCCAACCTTTGCATTGTGCTTTTCCATTTCTGCATTAGTGCATCTACATTCTGGGTCAGCAGAGTCTATTCTTCCTGGACTTGTCCTGCACACAGCCTGTATTTCATTGTCCTTGTTTCCATTTTCTTTCCTCACACTTTATTCTTCTATCATAACTCCTTGTATTATCCTTACTTCTGGTTGAACATCAACATGCACTTGATCCTCTTGTTGTTTGACAATCCAAGCTTGTTTGACATTCTTCCCCTGCTTCTTTCCCCTTCTCCTTTGCCTTTTCTGCTTTTCATCTTCCTTCATCCCTTGTTCCTCATCACCTTTAACATTATACCAGCAGTCCGTAGCATCATGCCCAAACTTCAAGCAATCATTACAAAAGCTAGGCTTCCAGTCATATTCAACCATTTGTATTTTTGGCCCATAAGGTGATTCAATTTCAATCCCATCTGGTAATGAATAAGCAGCATCAACTTCCACAAGCACACGAGCATAGGAGATCTTTTCATAGTGAGAAGTATACTTATCACTGTACAATGGCTTTCCAATAGCACTAGCCATTTTGCTAAGTGCTTCAGTCGACCAACATCCCACTGGTAAGCCAGGAAATCGTACCCAAACTGGAATGGTACGAAGGATATCCTTATTGAATGAAAAATCAATTTCCCACATTCTCAGCACCATAGGTCTGTTCCTATACGTATAAGGTCCAGATTGAAGTACTTGATCCCTTGAATCGGAAAATACAATATCCCTCAGAATGCATAAGGATTTGAGGTTTAGCAACAAAATTCCAAGCATTCATCACATAATTCTCCATAGATTTATCATAAGGATTTTCTCCAATTATATAGCCAATTAATGCAGTTTTCCAATAATCTTCCTGAGATTTTAAATCTTCATCACATAGCGTAACTATTTTCTTACCATCTCTATCAATTGGAGGCACAAATGATAGTGGTTTCCCCATTTGTGAGCTGCGATTTCCTTGAACAATTTCAGCTGTCATTTGTGTATGCTTCTCGGATCCACTGGCTTCTGAATATTGCAGTCGTCGCACTGTTGGATTTAGTACTTCCTCCATTTTTACCGGCTGAAGTTGAATCTCACTATCTGATCTGCTCAATTCATGTCCCTCCTCAATTATGTGGTTCTTTTGTGGAAGAAAACTACCAAAAGTCAGAGGTGGTAGTTCCTTCTGTACTCCATTTTCTGGTGTGATCAGCTTCTCTGTCTGCTTCACAGTCTCATGCAATGGTTTCCGGCGCCGAGCCATCAATTCCGGTGACAATTGCAAACTTTTCTATTGTGCGTCGAGAGAAACGGTAAACGTGCGCCGCATAACCGCGAACAAGTTAGATCATTTTTTGATACGTGACTCATGTTAATAATTGTAAGTAGAGAATAGAGGGGATTCGCAATAAAAGAAAAATGCAAATACAGACATTAATCACCTAAACATGGTTGAATAATATGAATTTTCACTATAAATTTTAAATGCTAAATTTAATTTTCTTCATTTTAGTATAAACACTCGGGTGGGTCAACTTTTACCTGCAAACAATAACCCTTTTTAGGTAATTTTTTAAATTCGGAAGAAATATTTCATAATTAGCAATGCAATTACAAAGGACCTGACCCATTTCTATTGTAAATTCAATGGTGCCTTTAAGATTATTTTTAATAGTATGAAGACCGACAATTCCCGCGTATAATCAAAATGTTTCAAATTAGATAATCAACTTAATACCATGAATTTATAAATAGGACATATAGCTCCGGGCAAACTGATAAAAGATTGTAAATAATAGAAATTTGGAGACAAAGTTCCTAAATCTTCCGGTGATTAGCCAATAGTGTGTAGGCTAGAGACATGTTATGGTTTCGAATCCTGCATAATATTTAAGTGATGTAAAGTTGAGGAACTATGCCATTATCTATCGAATTTCGAACCATATATATTTCTTGCTTATTAAAAAAACTAGCAAGTAGTATACATAAGAAACAAAAGCTAACGGCTTGTTTGAATGGTTTTTACCCGTAATGTATTTTATTATATTGTATCATTTTATAAATGTAAGATTCAAATAAATTGTATTGTTTGCTATTGAAATCACCAAACTCCTAATTTTGGTGCTACTACTATTTTTACACAGTGACTCTGCCAACAATATGAAGAGAGGACTCGTCTCTTGTACAACTTGTAATGCACAAAACATAATCACCAAAATGTATAGACTTGTTTTTCCTAACTCTGAAATTAGGGATCTTCCTGTGATCCATATATAACAGACCTCTCACCTGCCTGGAAAGGTATTAAATAGATGGATATAGCATATCATTTTGATAATTTTGACTTAAGGCTACTATGTCATCCGTCCGCACTTTCTTATGAATTACCCTCATCAGCATCGTTTGAGAATCAAGAAGAGTTGCATGTTGATAACTTAAAATTAGGCCAAACCCTTCTAAAAGATTATGTTGCTTGAATCCATGCTATATGTCATGGGCGGCTTTCCAACCATGCCCCATGACCCCTTGGACGCGCCCCGTGGCGTCCC